>JAKGGE010001165.1:0-211362 GCA_023748175.1 Hoolock leuconedys | reverse complement strand
CATTGAGGCCCGTCTCTCTGGCCAGTCCTTCCTTGGTGGCGATGCCTGGAAGCGATCACCTTCTCAAAGGCCGGACGAGCAGGGTGAAGTGCGAGCAGGTGATGGTCGCTTTCTCCTGCTCTTCTGCGGGCAGATCTCTCCCCGGCCAGAGGCGAATTCCCGCGGTGCTACCTCGCTGGCGTGACCTCGTTCACAAGCCGATCCTATTCATTAATGGCCTCCAGCAAGAACTCAGTAATCCTGTTGAGAAACACAAGCTACATGGAAAAGCCACTTTATTTGATATGTAAAATTATATGAAAAGCATTTTCAAATCATAAGGGGTAAAGGATGCTAAACCTTCTCTATGGTATATTTATGGATATGTTACTGATATGATTGTTCCAAAAATTGTATGAGATTCCTAGAAATTAAATATGTTATCAGCCATAATGTCACATACCACAGAAGTAACTTTTTATGTGAACTGTATTATCATAATGAATTCTCATCAGAGTTTTAACCATAGTCATTTAAAATTTTTGTCATTCACAGACATTGTTTTTATTCTTCCTCAAAGCATTTCCAATCAGCTACAGTCCGAAATTGCTTCCTTTTCAAGCAGATTTATGGAAAAGATGCTGACAAGTACTCCTTAATAGAAGTTTCTGATAACTTTAAGATTATACCACTGGATTGTCTAAGAACTTCCAAAACTTTAACAAACAGGCTGATATCTTCATAAAATTCCCAGCCTAGACCAAGCAGGAAAAACATTGATTTCATTGAAATAATTGATAATAATGAGGGTAATGTTTTTATGATTTTTATTTGAAAATTAGCTGATTCTTTAAATGGTTGGTTTTCTAGATTTATTGAATTTTTCTCTTTTAATCTACGCATAGCTTATAGCAGTTCAATAAACTAAACTTCTGGGAATGATAATTGAAACATTTACTTTTGCTCTCTACCTGGCTGCCCCAGAATTGGGCAACTATTCATGAGTATTGATATGTTTATGGTAATACACATGTTTGCACAAGTACAGTAACAATCTGCTCTCTTTGTAACAGGACACATTTGAAATCATTGGTTATAGTACCAAGGCTTTGACTGGGATGTTATATTTAAGAATATAGATAGAATGAACCAATATGAACTGCAGGCAAAGTCTGAAGTCAGCCTTGGTTTGGCTTCCTATTCTCAAGAGTTTTGTAAAAGTTTAATCTGAGATTCCTTATAAAAACTTAGAGCAAAGAAAATTTTAAAAGAGAGTCTACATGGTCCATTGCTACTCTTGCTGCACTTATGTAAAGAATCAGACCACGTTTGAAGAAACTCAACCTATTTTGCAAACAAACTTATTCTACTGAAATTATCATTGGTAAAAATAGACATGCCCATAGAGAGAAAAATTATGTGGAAAATAAAAACTGTAGTACACCTGCTATGAGACTGCAGCTCTGTTCATTGTTTCTGTGTTTTTATTATCCACCTGTAGACTGGACATTACCCTGAATTCTACCAGTTCCTCCAATTCCATTTTCTCCCACGGAATCACTAAGAGCAAGACCCACGCTGTTCCAGAAGCCCTATAAGCTGGAGGTGGACAACTCAATGTAAATTTCATGGGAAAACCCTTGGACCTGAAGCCTGAGCCACTCAGAGCTCAGCAAAATGTTCAACACCATAATGACAGCTGCTCAAACGGTAAACCAAGACAAGCTGATGACTTCACACCATGGACACTTTTTCTCAAGATGTCAGAACAAGACTTCCCATCATGATGAGGCTCTCACCCCTCTTAACTGTCCTTGCTCATGCCTGCCTCTTTCACTTGGCAGGATAATGCAGTCATTAGAATTTCACATGTAGTAGCTTCTGAGGGTAACAACAGAGTGTCAGATATGTCCTCTCAACCTCAAACTTTTACATAACATCTCAGGGGAAATGTGGCTCTCTCCACCTTACTTTGGACTCCCAGTAGAAATGAACACAGAGATATTGCCTGTGTGTTTGCAGAGAGGATGGTTTCTATAAAGAGGTAGGAAAGCTGAAATCATAGTAGAGTCCCCTTTAAATGCACATTGTGTGGATGGCTCTCGCTGTTTCCTAAGAGATACATTGTAAAACGTGACAGTAATACTGATTCTAGCAGAATAAAACATGTACCACATTTGCTAATACTGTTCTCTTAAAATAATTTTAAAAGAATGGGGTGGGCCCTCCCATGTGTCCAGGCCAGGTCTCTGAACAGAATCCTCCATCTGCAGTAACAATGCCTAAGAAGATGACATGGACTTGGTCCTGATATGCAGCCATCTCTCTATACCCTTCCCCTGCTGCAGGGCCGTACCAGCCCAGGGCCCAAATCTTCAGCTGCAGAGCTGACAGAGAACATGGGATACCCAGCATCCCTTACCTTCTTCCAGGCCACTGCAGTGGCTACCGGCATGGCCCATTTACCCCTGAGGACACCCATCTGCTGACCCACAGTTTCTAAGAGTCAGACTTTCCTGGCTTCTCTGAGTCCCAGCTACTTTCACTCTGCTGAACCCTTCTTCTCCCCACAGGTGTCATTGCCTTAGCAGACACCTCTTTCAGCTGCAGCTAACAGGTAAGCCAAGACCCAGACCCCAGAGGATAAACAAGGATTTCAAAACCTACTGTGTCCAATGGAGATGCCCATTGTGGGTGGCAAGCCACCCAGGTGCCGAGGCAAGAGACCGAGGGCACGAGCTGTTCTGGTATAATAAAATATAAAACAAGAATAGTTATACCAGATAAAGATCTTAGATATGACAATATAGGAATATCATTAATCATTAGCTGGTAGCAGTTACTCTTTATTCCAATATTATAATAATCCTCGCTCTATAATCATAACCTAGGAAAAGCCAGGCCATACAGAGATAAGACCTGAGGAGACATAGTGAGAAGTGACCGGAAGACAAGAGTGCGAGACTTCTGTTATGCCCAGACAGGGCCACCAGAGGGCTCCTTGGTCTAGCGGTAACGCCAGCATCTGGGAAGACGCCCGTTGCCAAGGGGACCATGGTCTAGGGGTAGCCTCAGTGTCAAGGAAAAACACCCGCTATTTAGCAGACCAGGAAAGGGAGTCTCCCTTTCCCCGCGGGAGTTTAGAGAAGACTTTACTCCTCCACCTCTTGTGGAGGGCCTGACATTAGTCAGCTCCACCCACAGTTATCCAGAGGCCTAATCATCTCCCTGTGATGCTGTGCTTCAGTGGCCACACTCCTAGTCCGCCTTCATGTTCCATCCTGTACGCTTGGTTCTGCCGTTTAGTTAGTGGTAGCAAATTAGTGAAAGTACTAAAAGTGCCTAATAAGCAGAAATAATGATGTAAGCTCCTCTCTCTCTCTCCTCTCTCTCTCTGCCTCGGCTGCCAGGCAGGGAAAGGGCCCGCATCCAGTGGACACTTGACCCACGTGACCTTACCTATCACTGGAGATGGCTCACACTCCTTATCCTGCCCCTTTGTCTTGTATCCAATAAATATCAGCGCAGCCTGGCATTCAGGGCCACTACTGGTCTCCACATCTTGGTGGTAGTCATCCCCCAGGCCCACCTGTCTTTTCTTTTATCTCTTTGTCTTGTGTCTTTATTTCTACAATCTCTGGTCTCTGCACACGGGGAGAAAAACCCACCGACCCTGCGGGGCTGGTCCCTACACCTACTGTACAGAGACAAAGAAGTAGAGACGTATTCAACTCGCCCAACAACATTGTATCCCAAAACAGTGTCCTCTCTGCCCCTCATCATGGAATTCACTCTCTCTCACCACGTGGGCAGGTGCTTCCAGGGTCTCACAACTACAAGAGGCAATGCACACTTTAACATACCACTTCAGCAAATAAAGTGGTGACAGTTTACCTGCTTACTAAAGTTTCTTAAAAGGTTCTCCCAAATTTCCCCCTGAAGAAGACAGAAAAGGCTTTCCCAATTGTGAAACATTGGCCTCCCACCTTTCAAAAAAGTACCCCTGAATAGCCAAAACAATCTTGCCAAAATAAATTGTAGGACTTGAACTTTCTTATTTGAAATCTCACAAAGGAGTAAAATTATTAAAACAGAAGCTGCTGGCAAAAGAATGGACATAAAGACAAATGGGATAGAATTGAGAGTCTAGAAATAAACCCTCACACTTATGGTCAATTACTCTTTGAAGAGGGTGTGAAGACAATTTAATGGAGGAGAAATTCTCCTTTCAAATGATAGTGCAGAAACAACTAGATAACCACATACAAAACGGCGAATTTAGATAACTCTACTCCCACCATATCAAACAATTCTCTAAAAAATTGATCGGTGAGTTAAATGTAAGACCTATAACCATAAAAACATCTTAAAATAGACATAGAGGTAAATATTGATGACCTCAAATGTACAATGGATTCTTAGATATGATACAAAAGCATGAGAAACAAGAAAAAAAGATAAATTGGGCTTTATCAAGATGTGAGCCTTTTGTGCATCAAAGGAAATTATCAAGAAAATAATTAATAGACACAGAATGAGAGAAAATATTTGCAAACCACATACAGGCAGTTTTCATGTCCAGATAATATAAAGAACTAGCTACAACTCCATAACAAAAGGACAAACCATCCAATTTATAAAAAGACTCAAATAGACATTTCTTCAAAGATGATATACAATTAGTCAAGAAGGACATGAAAGGATACTCAACATCATTAGTCATTAGGAAAATACAACATCAAAGCTTCAATGAGACACCACATCACACCTACAAAACTGGCTACCATTCTGTTAAAATGTTAAATAACAAGTAGCAGCCTTATGTAGAATTTGGAATCCTCATACATTGCTGGTGAGAATATAAAAAGGTACAGCCATTAGGAGAAACAGTTTTGCTGTACCTCAAAAAGCTAATCATAGAATTCTCATTTGAAACAGCATCCATTCCTAGGTATATACCCAAAGAATTAAATGCAGGGACTCAAACAGCTACTTGCATGGGAATGTTGATTGCAGCATTATTCACAAAAGATAAAATATGAAAACAATCCAAGTGCTCATCAACACATGAATAAATAAATATGGTGACACATACAACCACAGCGTGAAACTGTAAGTATTTTTACTACTTACAGACACTGGGAGCACTGGCACACCTGGAGACCACAGACACAGAGGTCAGTGAGCCCAGGGAGGGAGGAGAGAAGAGACCGGTAAGCCAATGGCTTTATTAAGTCCAGGGTGTTATCTGACAGGTTTCCAGCAGGGGCTCAGCCAGCACAGGTCCCATAGGGCAGCCTCAATGTCAGGCCCTGGATGGAATGTGAGGCTACAGCGATACAACCACAGCGTGAAACTGTAAGTATTTTTACTACTTACAGACACTGGGGAGCACTCGGCACACCTGGAGACCACAGACACAGAGGTCAGTGAGCCCAGGCAGGGAGGAGAGAAGAGACCGGTAAGCCAATGGCTTTATTAAGTCCAGGGTGTTATCTGACAGGTTTCCAGCAGGGGCTCAGCCAGCACAGGTCCCATAGGGCAGCCTCAATGTCAGGCCCTGGATGGAATGTGAGGCTACAGCGATACAACCACAGCGTGAAACTGTAAGTATTTTTACTACTTACAGACACTGGGGAGCACTCGGCACACCTGGAGACCACAGACACAGAGGTCAGTGAGCCCAGGCAGGGAGGAGAGAAGAGACCGGTAAGCCAATGGCTTTATTAAGTCCAGGGTGTTATCTGACAGGTTTCCAGCAGGGGCTCAGCCAGCACAGGTCCCATAGGGCAGCCTCAATGTCAGGCCCTGGATGGAATGTGAGGCTACAGCGATACAACCACAGCGTGAAACTGTAAGTATTTTTACTACTTACAGACACTGGGGAGCACTCGGCACACCTGGAGACCACAGACACAGAGGTCAGTGAGCCCAGGCAGGGAGGAGAGAAGAGACCGGTAAGCCAATGGCTTTATTAAGTCCAGGGTGTTATCTGACAGGTTTCCAGCAGGGGCTCAGCCAGCACAGGTCCCATAGGGCAGCCTCAATGTCAGGCCCTGGATGGAATGTGAGGCTACAGCGATACAACCACAGCGTGAAACTGTAAGTATTTTTACTACTTACAGACACTGGGGAGCACTCGGCACACCTGGAGACCACAGACACAGAGGTCAGTGAGCCCAGGCAGGGAGGAGAGAAGAGACCGGTAAGCCAATGGCTTTATTAAGTCCAGGGTGTTATCTGACAGGTTTCCAGCAGGGGCTCAGCCAGCACAGGTCCCATAGGGCAGCCTCAATGTCAGGCCCTGGATGGAATGTGAGGCTACAGCGATACAACCACAGCGTGAAACTGTAAGTATTTTTACTACTTACAGACACTGGGGAGCACTCGGCACACCTGGAGACCACAGACACAGAGGTCAGTGAGCCCAGGCAGGGAGGAGAGAAGAGACCGGTAAGCCAATGGCTTTATTAAGTCCAGGCTGTTATCTGACAGGTTTCCAGCAGGGGCTCAGCCAGCACAGGTCCCATAGGGCAGCCTCAATGTCAGGCCCTGGATGGAATGTGAGGCTACAGCGATACAACCACAGCGTGAAACTGTAAGTATTTTTACTACTTACAGACACTGGGGAGCACTCGGCACACCTGGAGACCACAGACACAGAGGTCAGTGAGCCCAGGCAGGGAGGAGAGAAGAGACCGGTAAGCCAATGGCTTTATTAAGTCCAGGGTGTTATCTGACAGGTTTCCAGCAGGGGCTCAGCCAGCACAGGTCCCATAGGGCAGCCTCAATGTCAGGCCCTGGATGGAATGTGAGGCTACAGCGATACAACCACAGCGTGAAACTGTAAGTATTTTTACTACTTACAGACACTGGGGAGCACTCGGCACACCTGGAGACCACAGACACAGAGGTCAGTGAGCCCAGGCAGGGAGGAGAGAAGAGACCGGTAAGCCAATGGCTTTATTAAGTCCAGGGTGTTATCTGACAGGTTTCCAGCAGGGAGCTTTAATGGATGTGTTCAAAGCAAGCAGCAAACACTGGGATGAGGAGCTCACGCTGTGACTGAGAGGTGGTCACTTTAAATGTGAGGGCGAATGTCAGAATGGTCAGTTTAAAGAAAGCAGCTGGAGAGAGGGGAGCCCAGCACACCACGCAGGAGAGATGCCTCTAAGATTTTATCTCTGGCCACCAACTGGAGCCACTTGAAGCAGATACAGTACTGAAAACTACCATGGTGACCAAGCCCTGCTTCTGATTTGAGGCAAATAAACTTACACCTTAAAAAGTGAATGACAAGGCAACATGACACTATGAGCATCATGACATCCAGGGACACCAGCAGGGTGTGGTGCTGTGCCCTGGAGTCACAATCCTGGGTTCTGGTTCCTGGGAGTGAGAAAATGAAAATGACTTGTCCCTGCCCCCCTGACATTGATCTTCCCACCCTGCTGCTCCCTATTCTGCTCCCAAGCCCATGTGAAGTGCTCAGCCCCAGACGTCACTGCCCCAGGGTATACACAGTGCCGCCTACTGCACACACACAGAAAATCACAGAAGGTGACAAAAATCTGCGTTTGGGACATCTGATTGTGAAAGAGGGAGAACAGTGAACGTAGAGCCACAGAGACTGGGACTCACGGGGCTGGAAGGTGATGGAGCTGTAACATAACATATGTGTGACCTCGTGTGAAGTGTGCAGATCCATGTGGAATAAAACATGCAGCCTGGCCTGGGATTGCTGCCGTTCACACTTCCCTCCCTGTCCACCAGAGGGCGACAGAGTCCCTCCCAGCCTGGAGACTTCCCAGGGGATGCCAACCTCCCTCAGCGGAACCCACAGCCCAGCAGGGTCCACCCTCACCAGGGTCACTTCGGCCCAAGTCCTCAGCGCCCTCCATGCTCCCCACAGGGACTCTGTCAGCTCCTCCCTGACCTGGCGGCCGCCAACCTAACACCACTCCCTCTGCAGGTAGCTCCTGCCCCACACACCTGCTCCTTCCCTGGGCCCAGCTAAAGGCATCTCCCAGGGCAGCGCTGGTGCACGCGATGCCACACTGGGCGCTTTCCCCTCATGACCTCCCTCCATCCTCATCAACTCTTTCTGTCACTGCTCCCTAAATGCCCGCCCCTGCTCCATCTGTCCTGTTCTCTGGGGCATCCCAGGCCAAGCCTAGCACTGACACAGAACAGCGGCTGCCTGAGGGCCCACAGCCTCCCCGGGAATCAGCCAGGCACCCTGTGACCTGCCTGCCCGCTGCACCCCGGGGGGCTCACAGCGCGTGTGATGGTCACACACAGGCACCATCCGGGATGTGGCCACCTACCCCAGCTGTCCCTGGGGAAGACAGACCTCTCCTGTGTGCTTGCGGGGAGAAGGTGGGTGTTATTGCTCTTTGCTCCCAGAACACAACTCACCCCCACCCGCCCTCTCAGGTGTGAGCAACGTCCCTCCAGACAGGCTCTCTGGCCACTGCCTGTTCCTCCTCTACAGACAGCAGCTTGGCCAGGTCAAAACCCTCAGGACAGACCCCTGGGTATGTCAGCACATGGAGGGCTGAGCCCATCATGGCCACGGAGTAAGTCGGGATGAATCTCTTCAGCTCTGAACCCCTGCTCGTCCCAGGCTCCCCGTCCTGTGTCTCAATGAGTCATTCCCGCGGGGTTCCTGGGTAACTCCCCACTTCCTCCTGCACCACCACGGGGAAGGTGTGGTGACCACAGGACAATCAGCTGGGCAGAGAAGAGAGGACCTCAAAGATGGTCAGGAAGAACATGAGAAACCCTGAGCTCCAGCTCAGCCGCCAGACCCCAGGGACCCATAGAGTGACCGAGAACTGTCCCTTTGACTACGGGACTCACAGCCCCCACTGAGCAACAACCACAGGCCTCTCCTCCCAAGTGGCATGAGAGATTCACCCTGCACACCTCCATGAAGGACAGTTTCCTCTGGGACACCCAGGTCCTGAATGTCCATCCTTGGAAGCTGCAGCCAAGCTAGACACGATTAGAGAAAGGAAGGGTCCCTCTCACCAGGCAACACACAGCTCACCCACAGCACAATGGGGCGTCACTGTGACAGGGACCTGGTGCAGCTCCAGCCTCCTGCACTGAAGGGGAGAGCCAGATGGGGATGAAAGAGGGCAAAGGGCGTGAATGTGCACCCCGACCCAGAGCCATGGGGACAGCAGGAGGCTGAGGCCCAGGACTGTGCTTGCCCAACCTGCAGGGTATGTGTGTGACTGTGTGGGTCTCTGTGTGTCTCTTGTGTGTGTGTGTGTGTGTGTGTGTGTGTGTGTGTGTCTGCACAAACTGTGTGTTGAGGTTTGGTGAAAGAATCACTGCCAAAAAAGGCAGAGGCCTCCAGACCCCAGGGACCCATAGAGTGACCGAGAACTGTCCCTTTGACTACGGGACTCACAGCCCCCACTGAGCAACAACCACAGGCCTCTCCTCCCAAGTGGCATGAGAGATTCACCCTGCACACCACCACGAAGGACAGTTTCCTCTGGGACACCCAGGTCCTGAATGTCCATCCTCGGAAGTTGCAGCAAGCCGAGATAGCGCAACTGCACGCCAGCCTGGGAGACAGTACGAGACTCTTCTCAAAAAAAAAAGAAAAAAAAAAAAAAAAAAAGAAAAAAAAAAAAAAAAAAAAAAAAAAAAAAAAAAAAAAAAAAAAAAAAAAAAAAAAAAAAAAAAAAAAAAAAAAAAAAAAAAAAAAAAAAAAAAAAAAAAAAAAAAAAAAAAAAAAAAAAAAAAAAAAAAAAAAAAAAAAAAAAAAAAAAAAAAAAAAAAAAAAAAAAAAAAGAAAAAAAAAAAAAAAAAAAGAAAAAGAAGTAAAGAAGGCTCTGTTGGAGACTAGATAGAGGAAAATACACCAGAGAGGGACAGGGGTCAAAACAGGAAAGCCACATTGAACAGGAATTGGTAAGAGGTAGGAAAATCTTCAGTGTTCTGTTTTCCTGATTAATCATCAGGGGCCACCACATTTTGAAAAATGATAATAATAACTATATCAGATGACACTTCAAATAAAAATATAAGCAGGGCATGAAACACTGTCCTCAGCAAAAAACCTCAACAATTGGGGAAAAAAAGAAAACACCCAGGGCGTGGAAGGCCCTGAGAACTCTCACATCTACAGGAGTCTGCAGCCTGTTCCTTCCAGTGCAGTCTGCACTGGGGTGCAACCAAGATCACAAAAGTCCCTGTCCTCACGGAGCTCACGCTGCCATGAGGAGGAAGACAGACATGCAAAGAGATCTAGAATGTGAGGTCGGGTGTTGACAAGAACCCTGGAGGGAGCAGAGCAGGAAAAAGTCAGAAAGGGAAGACCCAGGGTCTCTGAAGGAGGTGTCAGGAAAGAAGTCTAAGGATGCCCTGATGTGAGCAGGACCTGAGGGCAGTGTGCAGGAGGCCATGCGGACCCCTAGGGAAGATGATTCCAGACAGAAAAATGCCAAGGTCAGAAGTGTTGAAGGAATGGGGGTCATGCTGCTGACCTTGACCTAATAGGACAGTAGGACACATACACATACACACACACAAAGACACATACCCCTTTTATGTGTTTGTGTTTGTGTGTGTGTGTGTGTGTGTGTGTGTCTTCAAGGCTGAGGATTGAAAAGACATTTTCAGGACACAGGGCCCCATCTTTTCACCCCAATACATAGGTCTCAATATTAACCGATGCTCCCTCCACCTCCTAGCATCACTTTTAAACTTCTGGAACCCGCCCGCCACTGCCCAAGTCACTATTGAAGCCCAGCCACCAAAAATTTCCGAGGGGAAGGATGTTCTTCTACATGTCCACAATTTGCCCCAGAATCTTACTGGCTACATCTGGTACAGAGGGCAAATGACAGACGTCTACCATTACATTGCATCATATGTAGTAGACAATGACATAATTATATCTGGGCCTGCATACACTGAACGAGAAACAGTATATTCCAATGCATCCCTGCTGATCCAAAATGTCACCCGGGAGGACGCAGGATCCTACACCTTACACATCATAAAGAGAGGTGATGAGACTACAGGAGTAACTGGACATTTCACCGTCACCTTATACCGTGAGTGATTCCACATGATCCCTGGGTGTTGCTGGGCAGGGGTCATTTCTACTTCATACACAAAAAAGATTGTCAGGCATGGACTGTGTCTGTGTCCCTCTCTGCATTATGTCCCATGCTGGGGTTTGGGCATTTAGTACAGGACACACAGAGAGGAGGCAAATTTCAACAGATCAGAATTCCTTTCCTGCATCCAGAACCTGCAGACACTTGCTGCAGAGGAAGGACAGTCTGATGGGGGGACGCAGCAGGAGATCAGTCTCAGCCTAGCTCCTCATGCCTTCTTCATAAATTTCACCCTGAGAAAGACCCTGGAGAACTGAGTAGGGCTTGGCCTGAGGGGCCCCCTGAGATACTCTCAGAGAAGCTCAGCCCTAGAAGCCTCAACCCCAGACCCCTGTACCTAAATCCTTACTCCAGGTAAAGCTGAGGAGCCTGTGCCAGGGCTGGGCTGTGGCTTCTTGGGCAGGGCTTACTGGGACCAAGGATTTACCAGCTGTCTGAGGACTGTGTCTCCTGGAGCTGCTCACCAGCCAGGGCTCAGCCCTCAGCGCCTCATCTGGGCAAGGACAGAGCTTTCTTCACCTGAGACTCAGAGTGCAGAGGACAGAAAGACAAGCTTTGTAGACCATCAGCAAACTGCCTTGGGAGGCTTAGGACAGTCCGTAGAAAGTCTAATGTCCCCAGAAGCAGAAATAGAAGAGAGAAGATGTACCTGGTAGCAGCTTGTCCACAGGGATCTGACCTAAAGGTGATTTTTTCATGGAAGCAAATGAGTAATAAATGCTGTTTGTGTGAACACCTCCACTGTGCCAAGCATTAGGTCAGGTGACTGTGAATAATATAAAATTTATTCACAGATAGCATGAAAAGCCACAGTCCACTTGCCATTTAGCTTATTTGATTCAGAGAATACTGAGGCACAGGAAGGCACAGTCACTGAACCAGAGTCACACAAACACAAAGGGGAGATCAGGGTCACATGAGGTCTGTCTGCAGCCACAGGCCCATCCTCTCCTCCACCAGAAGTGAGGGCTTACTGGGTTCCAAGGACCCCATAGTCATTTATTGGCTCAAATCCTCTCTTCTTAGGCATCCAAACCTCAGAGGAGTGAGAGCAAATGGTCAGCTGATTAGTCTGTACTCCAGAACTAAATCACCTGCCTCAACCGTCAGAGTCAGTGCAAAAAAACTGTCCAGGCCTCCCCCTCAGATCTTCACCCCCATCCCTGAACCTGAAATCGTGTGTTTCCCAAAGTGTCCATGTCACTGTCATGAGAGGATCAAGGAGAGGACCTTGTTTTCTTTCCGCACTCACACCCTACACTAGCACAGTCCCAGTGAGAGAGACACACTCAGGAGCTCTCACATAATAAATGAAGGAATCCATTGAAGAAACGAATGATCCAAAACCTCTTTAGAGACTGGATCTTGGATGCAGAATCCTAGGAGGTTCTAGCCACACCTGTCCCTTGTCCTTCAGAGGCTGACACCCATGTTTCATCCCCCCACTACCTCCTGCCCCTAAAGCCACCCCACCTCATGTAACTCTGAAGTCTTTGGCCACCGGAGGGTTCTCAGGGCTCCTTGGTCCTGGACTGTGGAACTGGGGGCACCTGGTCCCTGGGGTCTCTGAAGTCAGTGTAGCCCTCACTGCTCACTGCCATGGTGTCTCTCCCTCTCTCTGCTTCTCTGTGTCCCTCATCTTCCTCCCACTTCATTCTGACTGGCAAGCCCTGTCCTGCACAGCTTCTTCCTCCACCCCTAGGCCTTCCCCAGACACTCCCTCTAACTAGGCTGGCTGTTCTGTTCCCTTCCCGCTAACACTGTGGCCTGGCCCACCTCCCAGGAAATAGGAAAGGTGCAGAAATCACTGGAGTTGCCACTCCCGCCAGGCTTCATCTCGAGCCAATGTCCCCAGGTCACTAAGAGAATGACCTTCCACTAAAAAAAAAAAAAAAAAAAAAAAAAAAAAAAAAAAAAAAAAAAAAAAAAAAAAAAAAAAAAAAAAAAAAAAAAAAAAAAAAAAAAAAAAAAAAAAAAAAAAAAAAAAAAAAAAAAAAAAAAAAAAAAAAAAAAAAAAAAAAAAAAAAAAAAAAAAAAAAAAAAAAAAAAAAAAAAAAAAAAAAAAAAAAAAAAAAAAAAAAAAAAAAAAAAAAAAAAAAAAAAAAAAAAAAAAAAAAAAAAAAAAAAAAAAAAAAAAAAAAAAAAAAAAAAAAAAAAAAAAAAAAAAAAAAAAAAAAAAAAAAAAAAAAAAAAAAAAAAAAAAAAAAAAAAAAAAAAAAAAAAAAAAAAAAAAAAAAAAAAAAAAAAAAAAAAAAAAAAAAAAAAAAAAAAAAGAAAAATAATTATTGTAATGGTGATTTTTAGTAAGGAAAGATTTAACGACTCCAAGACTGCCAAACAGGAGGACGGAGGTTTATTATTACACAAATCAGCCTCCCCGGTGGATCAGAGGTTAGAGATTTTCAAGGATAGTTTCAGGGGCACAGGACTAAAAAATGAGTACTGCTGTTTGGTGATGGAATCATGTAGGCGGAGGGAAAGGATCTGTTTGTGCTTGAATCCGCCTCTAGGTAGGGACCACATGACTGGCTGAGCCATTAGTCATAGGTATGGATGAGGTCAACCAGTTGCCAGAATGCAAAAGAATGAGAGACATCTCAAAAGACCAATCTCACGTTCTACAATAGTGATGTTATCTATAGGAGCAATTAGTTACAAACTTTGTAAACTCTGGCCAAATGACATTTGAGCAGTCAGGGATTATAGAAACTGTGCCTACATTTTAGCAGAATTCAGTTCCCTCCTATCATCTTAATCTCATGGTCTTTCACTAGTTTTACAAAGGCAGTCCCTGGGCAAAGTAAGGGTGTTAGTTTTATGGAGGAACTATTCTCATTCTTGCTTCAAAGTTAAACCATAAACTAAATTCCTCCCAAGGTTAGCCTGGCCTATGCCCAGGAATGAGTGAGGACAGCCAGCCTGAGACTAGATGCCAGATGGAGTCAGCCATGCTAGTTTGCTGTCACTGTTGTAATCTTTGCACTGACTCCCGGGAGGCTGGAAGCCTGCAGTCCCCAAACCCGGGACCAGGGTGTCACAGGCTCCTCAACCTGCTATGGAGCTCACATTCTCCCGTCACTTCCTAGAGACTTCTGGCTTCCTGTCAGGCACATAACAAGCTTGAAATTTGTCACTCGGTTCTAACACTAAGGAAAAAGCTGAACAAACTCAAAAGTTAAAAACTCGCTAAAATCCCTCAGAGATGGCTGGGCACAGTGGCTCACACCTATAATCCCAGCACTTTGGGAGACTGAGGCAGTTACAAGGTCAGGAGATAGAGACCATCCTGGCTAACATGGTGAAACCCCATCTCTACTAAAAATACAGAAATTTAGCCAGGTGTGGTGGCGGGTGCCTGTAGTCCCAGCTACTTAGGAGGCCTAGGCAGGAGAATGGCGTGAACCCGGGAGGCGGAGCTTGCAGTGAGCTGAGATCATGCCACTGCACTCCAGCCTGGGCGACAGAGTGAGACTCTGTCTCAGAAACAAAAAATTGCTGTTAGAGAAATGAAGAATGCTTTTGATGCTTACTGGTAGACTACACACAGCTGAGGAAAGAATCCCTAGCTTGAGGATGTGTCAATAGAAACTTCCAAAACTGAAACAGGAAAGTTCAAAAAGAGTGGGGAAAAAAAAGTGGAACAACATATTCAACTTCATATTTAATGTTTTGTTTTGACAATAGCAATTTTTAAATTTTGTAGTTGTGGGACAACTACAAAGGCTGTAACATACACGTAATGGGAATACTGGTGGTTTTGGGGACCAGTTGGAGGTGGCCAGGTGGCTGCTATCTGATGGTTTCACTGCCTGTGCCACATACAACTGTTTCCTCATGATGATGCCGTTTTCATACGTTGGAGTTCTTCGTGTGGGGAGACACACGAGCCATTGGCATCTCACTTAGACTCTTCCTAATTCACACAAACTTACACTCTAGTGGTGTTTCCTGAGCTTAAGAGAAAATGAAGAAAACATTTCACATACCTATTTGGGGTCCTCCCCATTTTTCCTAACTCTGCAGAGAAATTAGAAGCAGGGAGTGCTTTCTATATTTACTAATATAACACACATCGCTTCTTTTAATTTGGCATCATTCCTCCCTTTATGTAATTGACGCACTGACCAGTTCTTTCCTTTTAACGGGACTCTCTCTACTTAAGGAGTTGCTAATTTCAAATCACCTTTGGCATCTTTCTTTGAGCATAATGTGATCCCGCTGGAATTCATGGCACACCCAAACCTTATTTTGTTCTCAAGAGAAATACTACTACCAGCAATTGATCTTAGATGTTTGAACCATCAGTAAAAATTTCCACTTATGAAAACATTTTAATGTTTCCTCTAAATTTTTTTCTGTTGTTACTACAGTCAGAACATGACATGAGGTCTAAACCCCGGACAACTTTATATGGGAAAATTCCAGTATTACAAATTGAGCATCCCAAATCCAGAAATCCAAAATCTGAAATGCTCCAAAACTCAACACTTCTGTCCACTGATGTGATGCTAAAAAGAAGTGCTCACTGGCGCATTTTGGATTTTAAATTTTTCAGATTTGGGATGCTAAACCAGTACATATACTGCAAATATTCCAAAAAAGAAATTAGAAATCCAAAACGCTTTGTTTTAAGCTTTCTGCACAAGGAACACTTTATCTGTATGAGGTGCATAGAGTAGTCAAACTCAGAATCACACAGTAGAATGTCTAATGAGAGAAAGTGTCTGCAAGATTTCTTCCCAAATATTGATCTAATATCCACCAAACACATATGGTCCATGAGGGCCAGACTTCCATCCTCAGTCCATGTTCGCCCTTTCCACCAGTCAGTTATGCATTTGCAAACATCCAGATGTATTTCTAGAAAGATCCACATGGTCCTCACCTGCCCTCTACAGGGGGAGGGGAGCATCATGGACCCAGAACAGGGAACATGGTCTTGGTCCCAAAGCTATCAGCTCTTGCCTGTCCCCTTCACTCTTTGTAAGTCATTCCTTGGACTCTCCTCTATCTTTAGAGGTGACTGGCTCAAGTCAGTCAGTATGAGACACCTGGGAAAACTGCCCCACCTTGTGGCTCCACTGCCTGATGACTGAACTGACTTCCAGGCTTGACTCTGGTCTCTCCCCTGTGTTATTTCTTCTGAAGTACCCAGTCCCAGGCCAGGCTTTCTAGTACCCAAAGGATTTAAGGACAATGGGAAGTTCCATCATCCATCTCTAGAATGTCCTTGGAAAGGGAAGCTGCAGAGAAAACATACCTCGGGGGCAAAGTAAAACTGAAACTAAGAAGATTCCAGTACTGCATGCTCCAAGTGAGGACCACAAGGTGGGCCAGGCAGGCAGTTGGATATGGAGGGACTCACAGAGGCATCAGGGGCTGTGGCTGCTGATCCTGTGTCTTTCCATGACCCAATTCTGCTGCTCAATTCACACTTAAGAAAGTCTGTGCTTCTCCCACATAAAGCAGGCAGCCTCACAATCTCTGAGCCCTCAGATTGCCATGCATCTGTCTTGTAACACACACACCTGCCATGGGCTTTTAAGGACTTGGGTGGGCTGAGAGATGGGAAATGCCAACTCTGATTAAAAAATGCCTTTGGAGGAATGAAAGTTGCCACACAGGGCAATCTTCTCTCTGTTTTCTGCACAGTGGAGACTCCCAAGCCCTACATATCTAGCAGCAAGTTAAACCCCATGGAGCACACGGATATTGTGAGATTAACCTGTGATCCTGAGACTCCGTACGCAAGCTACATATGGTGGATGAATGGTCAGAGCCTCCCTATGAATTACAGGTTGCAGCTGTCCAGAAGTAGCAGGACCCTCTTTATATTTGGTGTCACAAAGGATATTGCAGGACCCTATGAATGTGAAATACGGAACCCAGTGAGTGCCAGCCGCAGTGACCCATTCACCCTGAATCTCCTCTGTGAGTATCTTCTGTTCCTCTGGGAGCCAGGCTGCCATCCCAAATACACATGGCCAGAGGCCAGTCCTATTAGTCCCTCTCAGGTCCAAGTACAGAAATCTTGACCCCTGGACATCAAAGCTGGACATGACTTTCTGCCCCAGGCAAACCAGAGTAGGCCTAGGCTTGATCAACAATAGGAGAAAAGAGGCTGCTCCTGTCATGGAGACTCAGGGTCCACAGCTTGTTATGGGAGAAACAGGTGAATGTCTCAGGCTCCAGATCAGTGAACACAGCGGGGATTTTACTGGGACTTCAATGTTGCATTCGGCCTGCTGTGGGCTCTACGTGACCAGGATTTTTCCTCCCCTTCACTCTTTCTAGATCATTCTTTAGACTATACACTAAAATGAACAATCTGAAAGGAAATTAAGGAAAGAATTTCAATTCACATTAACATCAAAAGGAATCAAATATTTTGGAATATGTTTCTGCTCCAAAACCACCAGCTTTTGCCTCTCCCCTTCACTCTTTCTAGATCATTCTTTAGACTATACACTAAAATGAACAATCTGAAAGGAAATTAAGGAAAGAATTTCAATTCACATTAACATCAAAAGGAATCAAATATTTTGGAATATGTTTCTGCTCCAAAACCACCAGCTTTTGCCTCTCCCCTTCACTCTTTGTAAGGTCATTCCTTGGACTCTCCTCTATCTTTAGAGGTGACTGGCTCAAGTCAGTCAGTATGAGACACCTGGGAAAACTGCCCCACCTTGTGGCTCCACTGCCTGATGACTGAACTGACTTCCAGGCTTGACTCTGGTCTCTCCCCTGTGTTATTTCTTCTGAAGTACCCAGTCCCAGGCCAGGCTTTCTAGTACCCAAAGGATTTAAGGACAATGGGAAGTCCCGCAATCAGCACAAGTGTTCTTTATCTCCCAAATCACTAAAACATACAGAGGGGTCTATGTCTGTTTCATCCATAACTCAGCCACTGGTAGAGCAAATCTCATAATCAAGAGGATCTTAGTCCCTGGGAAGTGGATCCCTGGAGTATTGGCAATATGTTTTCCAGTGCAGTCTATCTAGCTATCAGGGAAGAGCCACCTGCCCTCTACAAAGGGAAAGGGAATATCAAAACCCAGGACAAGGAATATGTTTCTGCTCCAAAACCACCAGCTTTTGCCTCTCCCCTTCACTCTTTCTAGATCATTCTTTAGACTATACACTAAAAATGAACAATCTGAAAGGAAATTAAGGAAAGAATTTCAATTCACATTAACATCAAAAGGAATCAAATATTTTGGAATATGTTTAACCAAAAAGGTCAAATGATTATCCCTGAAAACTACAAAACATTCCTGAAAGAAATTAAAGACGATATCAATATATGGAAAGACGTTTCATTTTCATGGATTGGAAGAATCAATATTGTTAGAAAGACAATAATACCCAAAGTGAGTTGAAAATTCAATGCAACTCCTACCAGAATCCCAGTAACATTTTTTTGCAGAATTAGAAAACTCTGTCCTAAATCTGACCTGACAGGCCCTTGTTAATGACTGCCACAAGAGAAACACCGAGGAAAATGTGGAAAGTTCTGATGACATAGAAAATAGCAATCAGCCTTTCTCACATCCCAAAGCCTTCAAAAATATACGAGTGCAGCATGGCCAGTATGGAATTGAAAGAAAACTAATCACCAAGCTAGAAACGTGGTGAAAGAAAGAAAAAAAGAGCAAGAATATATTTGTCTTATGACCCAACACTGCTGCTCAATTGACACTTGAAAGTCTGTGCTTCCCTAAGACAGAGCAGGGGGCCTCATAGTCTTTGAGCCCTTAGATCATCATGCTTCTGTCTTGTGACACACGCACCAGCTATTGGCTTTCAAGGAGTTGGGTGGGCTGAGAGGTGGGAGATGCCAACTCTGATTGAAGGATGCCTGTAGAGGAAGTCAAAGGTGCCACACAGGACAATCTTCTCTCTGTTATCCACACAGCTTAAGCCTCCCCAAGCCCTACATGACCATCAACAACTTAAACCCCAGGCAGAATAAGGATGTCTTAGCCTTCACCTGTGAACCTCATAGTGAGAACTACACCTACAGGTGGTTGCTAAATGGTCAAAGGCTCCTGGTCAGTCCCAGGGTAAAGCGACCCATTGAAAACAGCATCCTCATTCTACCCAGTGTCATGAGGAATGAAACAGGAGCCTACCAATGTGAAATACGGGACCGATATGGTGGCATCCACAGTGACCCAGTCACCGTGAATGTCCTCTCAGGTATCTTCTGTTCCTCTGGGAGCCAGGCTGCCATCCCAAATACACATGGCCAGAGGCCAGTCCTATTAGTCCCTCTCAGGTCCAAGTACAGAAATCTTGACCCCTGGACATCAAAGCTGGACATGACTTTCTGCCCCAGGCAAACCAGAGTAGGCCTAGGCTTGATCAACAATAGGAGAAAAGAGGCTGCTCCTGTCATGGAGACTCAGGGTCCACAGCTTGTTATGGGAGAAACAGGTGAATGTCTCAGGCTCCAGATCAGTGAACACAGCGGGGATTTTACTGGGACTTCAATGTTGTGACTTGGCTCACAGGGTCACTGTGGGCCTTCCACAGACCAGGATTTTCCCTTCCCTCTGTCAATATCACCTGTGACTTTATTCTCCTTGCTCCAGATGGTCTGGATGCCCCCACCATTTCTTCCTCATATACCTATTACCATACAGGGGAAGTCCCCAAGCTCTCCTGCCTCACAGACTCTCACCCACTGGCAGAGCATTCTTGGCTGATTGATGGGAAGGTCCCGCAATCAGCACAAGTGTTCTTTATCTCCCAAATCACTAAAACATACAGAGGGGTCTATGTCTGTTTCATCCATAACTCAGCCACTGGTAGAGCAAATCTCATAATCAAGAGGATCTTAGTCCCTGGGAAGTGGATCCCTGGAGTATTGGCAATATGTTTTCCAGTGCAGTCTATCTAGCTATCAGGGAAGAGCCACCTGCCCTCTACAAAGGGAAAGGGAATATCAAAACCCAGGACAGGGAATATGGTTCTGCTCCAAGCCACCAGCTCTTGCCTGTCCCCTTCACTCTTTCTAGATCATTCCTTGCACTCTGTTCTATCTTTGTAGGTCATTGCTGGTTCAAGTGCTACCGCCAAACACTCGTGTAATGCTCCACATTGTTCCATGGCTGATGACGGAGAAAAGACAATCTTTTCTCCGTCATCCACACAGCGAAGCCCCCCAAGCCCTACATGACCATCAACAACTTAAACCCCAGGCAGAATAAGGATGTCTTAGCCTTCACCTGTGAACCTCATAGTGAGAACTACACCTACAGGTGGTTGCTAAATGGTCAAAGGCTCCTGGTCAGTCCCAGGGTAAAGCGACCCATTGAAAACAGCATCCTCATTCTACCCAGTGTCATGAGGAATGAAACAGGAGCCTACCAATGTGAAATACGGGACCGATATGGTGGCATCCACAGTGACCCAGTCACCGTGAATGTCCTCTCGGAGTATCTTTTGTTCCTCTATGAGCCAGGACACCAGCTTAAATCCAAACGACCAGAGGCCAGGCCTCTCAGTCTCTCTCCGGTCCAAGTATAGACACCTTTACTTCTGGACATCCGAGCTGGCCATGACTCCCTGCCCTGGGAAAACCTGGGTAGGCACAGCCTTAACCAAGAATATAAGGGGAGGGGACGCTCTTGTCATGGGAGACTTGGGGCCCACAGCTTGTGATGGGAGAAACAGGTGAATACCTCAGGCTTCGGCTCAGTGAATATAGAGCGGGTTTGGCTGGGACTTGAGGGTGTGTCTTGGCTCAGAGTGTCACTGTGTCCCTTTAAGAGACAAGGAACATCCCCTTCCCTCGGATGACATCACCTGTGGCTTTATTCTCTTTGCTCCAGATGGTCCAGATCTCCCCAGCATTTATCCTTCATTCGCCCATTACCGTTCAGGAGAAAACCTCTCCTTGTCCTGCTTCGCGGACTCTAACCCACCGGCAGAGTATTCTTGGACAATTAATGGGAAGTTTCAGCAATCAGGACAAAAGCTCTCTATCCCCCAAATTACTACAAAGCATAGCGGGCTCTATGCTTGCTCTGTTCGTAACTCAGCCACTGGCAGGAGAAACTCCAAATCCATGAGAGTCAAAGTCTCTGGTAAGTGGATCCCAGCATCCTTGGCAATAGGGTTTTAGGTGGAGTCTACCTGGCTTTCAGAGAAGAGTCAGGAAATCATTTTTATTCCCAGCCTGTGTCCCATGGGCACAAGCAAATCCCAAATTCTCCTCCTGAACGCTCTCAATTTGTCTCTACAGACTCTCTTCTCCTTGTTTTTCTGTTTTCTCATGGCTGACCTTGTGTCTGGCCTGAGAAAGGTAGGGAGGGGGCTTTATCAGCCCTGAGCCCTATGTGGTAGAAGAGGCTTCACAGAGGGACAAGAAGGAGAGTCCTCAAGATCAAGTTGCTTCTCGCTGTCACCAACACATCCCCTTCTGCCACATCTTTGTTTTCCTCAACCTATTCCATGAGGTACAAGGAACATCTGAGGCTTTGAAACAAGCTCCCACTTTTCCCCCAAATGAGAGGAGGAAGCCCCCTGGGTGAGGGAGGAGCAGCTCAGACTCTGCTTCCTGCTCTGCTCCGGGCTCCTCTGGTGACTGTCCCTGCCTGACTCCACCTGGGGAGGGACCAGCATGTGTGCAGAAAGAGCCCTGGTGGCCTGTCCTGAATTTGGCTAAATCGAGCTGCCAGTTGAAGCCAAGCCTTCCCCGGGCCAGGCTGCAGGGAAATGAGAAGAGAGGGAGCCTCAGGGCAGACTCCGGAGCTGCATCCTGGCTCTGAAGTCACCGGCTGTATGAGGCTGTGGGCACAGCACGTGGGACACAGTACGGAGGACAGTGACTGATGCAGAGCTAGAGAAATAGGGAGATTCACCCCTGGGGCTCTGCATGGCAGGAAAGGGGCAGTGCCAAAAAGTGTGTAATTATAGAGAGGGTAAGACTACCAGACACTTTATATATATCTAATATAAGACTTACCGTTAACTATTTCTAAGTGTGCAATTTAGTGTTGTGTAGCCATCACATTATCCATTTCCAGAACTTTTTCCTCTTACTTTATTAAACCTCTGTACCCAATAAACAGTATCTCTCACTCCTTCTACCCCTAAACCTTAGCCCCCACCATTCTACTTTCTGTCTCTATGTAGCTGGCTATTCTAACTATCTTTTATAAGTGGAATTTTATAATAATTATCCTTTTGTGTCTGGCTTATTTCAGTTAGCATAATATATTCAAGGTTCATCCATTTTGCACGATGTATTGGAATTTTATTTCTTGTTAAGGTTGAATAACATTTCAATGTATAGATACACCTCCTTTGCCTACCCACTTCTCTTTCAATGGACTTTTCAGTTGTTTCCATTTTTTGACTATTGTGAGTAATGCTTCTCTGAATATCAGTGTACAAATATTTGTTCAAATTTCTTTCAATTCTATAAGGAGCATGTCCAGAAGTGGAATTGCTGGATCAAATGGTAATCTATTGTTTAATTTTTTGAGAAATAGCCACAGCAGTTTTTCCAGTGGCTATAACATTTCCCATTCCCATCAGCAATGCACCAGAGCTCCAATTTTTCCATCTACTTGAAAACACCTGTTGTTTTGTGTTGCTGTCATTGTTGTTGTTTATCAAAGCCACCCTAAAATGTGTGAGGTGGTGTAACATTGTGGTTTTGATTTGCATATCTCTAAGTATTCGTGATGCTGAGGAACTTTGCATGGGCTTATTGGATATTTTGTATATCTTCCTTGGAGAAAACTCTATTTTAATCCTTTGTTCATTTTTTCATTGGGTTTTTGGATGTTTACTCTTGTTGACTTGTAGCTTTTCATGCATTCTGGAAATTGATTTCTTATCACACATATAATTTGCAAATATTTTTATCATTGCATGGGTTGCATTTTTACTTTCTTGATAATGTTCGTCGATATATAAAAGGTTTTGATTTTTATGAAGTCCAATTTATCCATTTTGTTGTTACAACCAAGAAATCATTGTGAAATCCAGTATCATGAAGCTTTTCTTCTAAGAGTTGTATGGTTTTTGCTCTTACATTTAGAGCTTTGATCTATTGTGTGTTAATTTTTTACATGGTGTTAGGTAAATTTTCCACTCTTCTTGCCCTTGGATATCCAGCTTTCCCAATATGATTTGGTGAGAACACTGTCCCTTCCCCATTGAACGATCTTGGCACACTCGATGAAAATCATTTGGCCATATATGCAAGCATTTCTTTCTGGGCTATTATATTTCATTAATTTCTATGTCCTCCTTTATGCCAGCACCACACTGTATTGATTACTGGGGCTTTGTAGCAAATGCTGAAATCAGGAAGTGTGAGTCCTCCAGCTTCATTCTTCCTCTTCAAAGCTGTGTGTCTATTTAGAGTCATGAGATTCAATATAAATTTTAGGACAGATTTTTCTTTTTCTGCAAAAATGTCACTGAGATTCTGATAGGAATTGTATTGAATCTGCAGCTCACTTTGGGTATCACTGTCCTCCTAACAATATTGAGTCTTCCAATTCATGAAAACAAAATGGCTTTCAATTTATTGATGTCATCTTTCATTTACTTCAGCAATATTTTCTAGATTCCAGGTATAATCATTTCACCTCTTTAGTTTAACTTATTCCTAAATATTTTATTCTTTTTGATGTTAATACAAATTGAAATTTTTTCTTAATTTCCCTTCAGATTGTTCATGGTTAATGTATTGAAATACAACTGATGTTTGAATGTTGAGTTTGTATTGTGTAACATTACTGAATTTATTTATGAATTCCAATAGGTTTGTTCCATCTTTAGGATTTTCTACATATATTTCATTAATTTCTATGTCCTCCTTTATGCCAGCACCACACTGTATTGATTACTGGGGCTTTGTAGCAAATGCTGAAATCAGGAAGTGTGAGTCCTCCAGCTTCATTCTTCCTCTTCAAAGCTGTGTGTCTATTTAGAGTCATGAGATTCAATATAAATTTTAGGACAGATTTTTCTTTTTCTGCAAAAATGTCACTGAGATTCTGATAGGAATTGTATTGAATCTGCAGCTCACTTTGGGTATCACTGTCCTCCTAACAATATTGAGTCTTCCAATTCATGAAAACAAAATGGCTTTCAATTTATTGATGTCATCTTTCATTTACTTCAGCAATATTTTCTAGATTCCAGGTATAATCATTTCACCTCTTTAGTTTAACTTATTCCTAAATATTTTATTCTTTTTGATGTTAATACAAATTGAAATTTTTTTTCTTAATTTCCCTTCAGATTGTTCATGGTTAATGTATTGAAATACAACTGATGTTTGAATGTTGAGTTTGTATTGTGTAACATTACTGAATTTATTTATGAATTCCAATAGGTTTGTTCCATCTTTAGGATTTTCTACATATAAGTTGAAGTTATCTGTTAACAGAAATAATTTTACTGCTTCCTTCCAATTTGAATGTCTTTTTTTAAAATTTTTGCCTAATTTTTCTGACTAGACCTTTCAATACTATGTTGAATAAAAGTGTCAAAAGCAGGCATCCTTGTCTTGTTCCTGCTCATACAGGGAAAGCTTTCAGTCTTTCTCCGTTGAGTATGATGTTAGCATTGGGTTTTTCACATATTGCCTTTATGTTGAGGTGGTTTCCTTCCATTCTTAGAATGTTTTTATTATGAAAAAATATTGAATTTCATCAAATGCTTTTATTGATTCAATCTTATTACTGATTATAGTTCTATTCATATTTTTGTGTGTTTCTAAGAGTTTGTC
Organism: Hoolock leuconedys; assembly: GCA_023748175.1. Classification (NCBI taxonomy): domain Eukaryota; kingdom Metazoa; phylum Chordata; class Mammalia; order Primates; family Hylobatidae; genus Hoolock; species Hoolock leuconedys. Next base: position 186,480 of record JAKGGE010001165.1, on the reverse strand, counting down.
TACTTCATCCACTTTATCCAATTTATTGGCATAAAATTATTTATAGTACTTTCATAATCATTATTTTATAAGAATTGGTAGTAATCGCTCCATTTCTCTTTTTTTTTTTTTTTTTTGAAGAGAGAGAGACAGGCTCTCACTCTGTAGGCCAGCCCAGGATGGAATACAGTGGTGTGATTATGGCTCACTGCAGCCTCAACCTCCTGGGCTCAAGCAATTCTCCTTCTTCAGCCTCCCAAGATGCTAGGACTACAGGTGCATGCCACCATGGCCAGCTAATTGGTTTTTTATTTTTTTGTAGAGACAGGTTCCCCCAGGTTACCTATGCTGGTCCAAACACCTGGTCTCAAGAAATCCTTCTGCTGTGACCTCCCAAAGTGCTAGAATTAAAACATGACCCACCATGCTCAGAGTCCATTTTCATTTCTGATTTTAGTAATTTTAAACTTTTCTCTTTTTTTCTTAGTCAATCTAGTTAATGGTTGTCAATTTTGTTGATTTTATTTTGAAGAATCAACTTCTGGTTTCATTAATTTCCTCTATTCTTTTTCCATTCTCCATTTTATGTATATCCACTCTAATCCTTATTATTTCCCCTCATTCACTGTGCGTGGGTTTAGTTTGTTCTTCTTTCATATCCTGAAGTATTAAAGTAGGTTGTTGACATACGATCTTTCTTTTTTTTATTGTGAGACGTTACAGTTATACATTTCTTGCACAAGACTCAGCTTCTCTGAAACTCTGATTCTTCACTTGAAAACTGCAATGAGAGTGCTTTCTCCATACCATTCTTTTAAAGGTTTAACGCAGTCAATGAAACAAGATGCCACACACAGAGGAACCAATGTCAGCTGCTATATTACTACCATCATCATTAGCCTTGAGGTCAAATAGTCCTAGAATCAAATCTCAGATCCACCTGTCACTAGCCATATGACACCAGGAAAGTTTTTGCACCACTCTAAGCTTCTGTCTTTTCATCGGCAAAATGGAAATAATGTCTACCTGACAGGGTTATTGTGTGGATTAAATGAGATACAGGTAAAGTATTTAGCACACGGCCTGGCACATAGGAAGTGCCCTTCAACTGTACCTACCTTTTCCCCTATGTATATGGAAAAAGAAGTAACACATAAAACACTAGGACATGGTTACTGACTGCTTGTGGGAGAGAAAGAAAAAAAGCTAAGTGCAAAGAATCAAGCCTGGTATGTTAGTTTTTACCAACTGAGATGCATCCAAGATGGGATTAGACATACAAGATAATTGATCAGAGAAGACACCTGTGAAGGAACGTGGGGCAGGCTTGAAGGTATTATAGGAGAACCCACAGACCACTATGCAGAGCTGAATCCTGTGAAAAAGAAAGAGAAAGAAGTTTTAGGTACCAATGCAGTTCTAAGAGTTTTTGCAAGGCTGATGGGGAGTCCTCCAACCAGTCACCCATTAGAGTTAAAGAGAGCCTCAGAGAACTAGGCTTGCTTCCACACCCTTGCTGGGAGCCTGTGGGAAAGAAAATTTCTGTGCAAAGGACGTGGAGAATTTGAAATGTGCTGACCTGGGCCTTCTGTCAATCAGGTCCCTGCCATGAGACCTGGCAGGGTCTCATTCATGGCTGCCACAATACAGACACTGAGAAAAAGATGCAACCATGAAAAGGTGCAAAGGTGGCAAGTTCCAATGACATAGAAAATAGCAATCAGCCTTTCTCACATCTGAAAACCTTCCAAAATATCTGAGTGCAGTAGAGAATTGACAGAGGACTGATGACCAACCTAGAAACATGGTGAGAGGGAAAAAAAACTGCAAGAATATCATCATCTCCCATTAATTTTCCAAAAGAAATAATGTAGTTCTTGAAGAAACAATTCTAGAGTACCTCATGTTACATGCTTGTTCCTGAGGCTCCCCCATGTGAAACAACATCACCTGCATTCCTTCTTTTCCTTTCTTTCCATGACAGCTCCTTCAGGAACAGGACGTCTTCCTGGCATTAATCCATTTTAGCAGCCGTGATGTCATTTCTGTATTTCAGGAAGATTGACAGGTATGATGGCCTTTTCTCTCACCCTGGTTCCTGCAGGGCTGACTGCCATGCTTGGGAGAGGGAAAAGACTTATTTGTATCTGGGACTGGATCTCCTCCTTCCTCCACTAAACTCCTGCTTCTCAGCACTAATTCCTGCAGTTCCCTTTCTCCCTGGCCTTTATGCTCCCTGTAACCCCCTGTCTTTTAGACATAATTATCTCCAGCCTCTGCTCATTTGTTTCTCAGATTCAAATGAGAAACACAATTCCACATGGTGAAAGCCTCTTCGTTATTTTTAACATCTCTCAATAGTGTAATTCTCTCCATTCCCATAAAGCTCAACCACTTCTCAAACTATTGCTTGACTTCTTGTCTCCAGACTTTGAAACCTTCCTTGCATATGACTGCCTCATTATCTTTCTAAAATCTAGTTAATTCAGTTAATCAAGAATCTCCAGGTGTCTACTCTAGCCTATTTAATAAGTTCACATTTCTTCTGTTTACTAAGCCTTCTCACTTCCCTTACCTCTACTTCCTAGTATAATTCCTCCATGCTAATTAGAACTGTCTTCCTACACATCCCTGTCCCTTCACCCATACAGACATGAAATTCTTAGTTCCAATGCTATGTCTAAAAACAGAGTGAAATCCCCTCCACCATCTGCATTGCAGACTTAACCACACCCTTCATCACAAGCAACATCTGACCTGGTGGAGGACAAAGACTTTAGGATTAACATGTGAACCTGAGACTCAGAACACAACCTGTGTGTGGCTGAGATCTTTTCCGGATGACCAGTTCATGTGTTTAAAAAAGATACAGAAAAGAAGAAGGCAAGATCCCTACCCTAGGAGACATAAAGTCTAAGACAGGAAATGAGACCTGAAAATAATGATACCAAAATAGAAAAAATTGAATGCCACAAGAAATCAGAGAAATCTGATGGGAAGTAGAACTACACATTGGAATCACTGGAAAACCTTTTTAAAAGTGATGCTCAAGCCCCACCCATTAGTTCCAGTTTAAAGGTCTGGAGAGCGACCCAGGCATTGGTAGTTTTTAAATCTTCCCTGACTCTAGTAACATGTAACAAGTACAGAGAACTCTTGTTGTAATAGGTAGAACTTAAAACTAAGTCAATGATTCTCAGCTTGAAGTACTGGAATTACCTAAGTACTTTTTCAACATACATAAGACTATACTTTTTGGCCCTATTGATGAATGGGCTACACCAAGAACTCAGTGATCCAGTTGAGAAGCAGAAGCTGAATGGAAAAGCCACCTTATCTGATATGTTAAATTATATAGAAAGCATTTTCAAATGAGTGATAAGTGATGCTAAACCTTCTCTAAATAATATTTATGGGAATGTTAATAATAGGAGTGTTCTAGGCTGGGTGCGATGGCTCACGCCTGTAATCCCAGCACTTTGGGGGGTCGAGGTGGGTGGATCACAAGGTCAGGAGATTGAGACCATCCTGGCTAACACGGTGAAACCCCATCTCTACTACAAATGCAAAAACAAAATTAGCCGGGTGTGGTGGCAGGCACCTGTAGTCCCAGCTACTCAGGAGGCTGAGGCAGGAGAATGGCATGAACCCGGGAGGCAGAGCTTACAGTGAACTGAGATCTCTCCACTGCACTACAGGCTGGGTGACAGGGTGAGTCTCCATCTCAAAAAGAATTTTTTTAAAATGAGTATTCCAATAATTTTATGAAATTTCTGGAAATCAAATATGTTATCATAGTGTCCTATGCCACAGAAGTAACTAGATTTCTATGTGAGCTGTGACTTTACCATAATAAACTCTCATTAGATTTTTAACGATAGTCATTTTAAAACTTTGTCCTTCCCAGACAGTTGCTTTGATTCTTCCTCAAAGTATTTACAATCAGCTACAGTCCCAAATTGCTTTTTCTTCAAGGAGATTTATGGAAAAGACTCTGACAAGGACTCTTGAATACAAGTTTCTGATAACTTCAAGATCACACCACTGGACTAAGAACTTTCCAAATTTTAATGAACAGGCTGATACCTTCATGAAATTCAAGACAAAGAAGAAAAAAACTCAATTTTATTGGATGAAATAATCAAAAGAATAATGTTTTCATAATTTTCTATTTGAAAATGTGCTGATTCTTTGAATGCTTTATTCTCCAGATTTATGAATTTTTTTCCTTGAGCAATTGGTAAAGCATACTTTTGTAAACAAAAATCGAAACATTTGCTTTTGCTCTCTGAGTGCTCCAGAATTGGGAAACTATTCATGAGTATTCACAGGTTTATGGTAATAAAGTTATTTGCACAAGTTCAGTAAGAATCTGCTCTCTTTATAACAGGACACATTTGAAAACATTGGTTATATTACCAAGGCTTTGACTGGGATATTATATTTGATAATATACATAGAATAAACCCATAGGGAATACAGGCAAAGTCTGAAGTTGGCCTTGGTTTGGCTTCCTAGTCTCAAGAGGTTTTTGGAAGTTTAATCTGAGATTCTTATTAAGAACTTCTAGCAAAGTGAAGTTTAAAAAGAGCCTCTATGACCCATTGCTACTCTTGACACACTTAGGTAAAAAACCTGGGCATGTTCGGTGAGACTCAACCTATTTTGCAAACAAATTCATCCTACTGGAATTATCTTTGGTAAAAATAGAGGCTCCTATAGAGAGAAAAACTATGTTGAAAAGAAAAACTGTAGTACACCTGTTACCAGACTGAACCACTGTTCATTATCTTTGAGTATTTATAATCCACTGGTAGACTGGACTGGACCCTGAATCCTTTTAGTTCTTCCCATTCAATTTTCTCCAATGAAATCATTAGGAACAAGAGCGGCTCTGTTCCTGAAGCCATGTAAGCTGGAGGTGGACAACTCTACATAAATTTCATGGGAAAACCTTCGTATCTGAGGTGTGGGCCACTAAGAGCTCACCAAATGTTCAACACCATAACTTAGAGATACTCAAACTGCAAACCACGATAACAAGTTGATGACTTTACACTGTGGACAGCTTTTCTCAAGATGTCAGAACAAGACTATCAATCACGATGAGACTCTTACCTCTCTTAATTTGTCCTTGCTTATGCCTGTCTCCTTTGCTTCCCAGAATAATGCTGTACTTAGGATTTCACAAGAAGTAGCTTCTGAGAGTAAGTTAACAGTGTCAGATATATCATGTCAACCACACTTTTTTTTTTTTGTAAGATGGAGTTTCGCTCTTGTTGCCCATGCTGGAGTGCAATGGCACAATCTTGGCTCACTGCAACCTCCGCCTCCTGGGTTCAAGTGATTCTCCTGCTTCAGCCTCCTGAGTAGCTGGGATTACAGGCATGCACCACCACGCCCAGCTAATTTTGTATTTTCAGTAGAGACAGTGTTTCTCCATGTTGGTCAGGCTGGTCTCGATCTACGGACCTCAGGCGATCCGCACGCCTCAGCCTCCCAAAGTGCTGGGATTACAGGTGTGAGCCCCCGTGCCCGGCCCGGACGTGGATATTTTGAAGAGGCCATTATTATGTCTCATACAGGTCACTTTCATAAACATCACCCACAACAAAAATGTTTTGCCTTCCTTCCATGTCTCACTTTTCTATCTGCACAAACCACAGTGAAACACACTAGCTCTGCTATGAAGTGTCTGGATGACCCTGGGCCACTCATTTGACCTCCCTCAGCCTCCCAAAGTGCTTGGATTACAGGTGTGAGCCCCCGTGCCCGGCCCGGATGTGGACATTTTGAAGAGGCCATTATTATGTCTCATACAGGTCACTTTCATAAACATCACCCACAACAAAAATGTTTTGCCTTCCTTCCATGTCTCACTTTTCTGTCTGCACAAACCACAGTGAAACACACTAGCTCTGCTATGAAGTGTCTGGATGACCCTGGGCCACTCATTTGACCTCCCTCAGCCTCCCAAAGTGCTTGGATTACAGGTGTGAGCCCCCGTGCCCGGCCCGGATGTGGATATTTTGAAGAGGCCATTATTATGTCTCATACAGGTCACTTTCATAAACATCACCCACAACAAAAATGTTTTGCCTTCCTTCCATGTCTCACTTTTCTATCTGCACAAACCACAGTGAAACACACTAGCTCTGCTATGAAGTGTCTGGATGACCCTGGGCCACTCATTTGACCTCCCTCAGCCTCCCAAAGTGCTTGGATTACAGGTGTGAGCCCCCGTGCCCGGCCCGGACGTGGATATTTTGAAGAGGCCATTATTATGTCTCATACAGGTCACTTTCATAAACATCACCCACAACAAAAATGTTTTGCCTTCCTTCCATGTCTCACTTTTCTGTCTGCACAAACCACAGTGAAACACACTAGCTCTGCTATGAAGTGTCTGGATGACCCTGGGCCACTCATTTGACCTCCCTCAGCCTCCCAAAGTGCTTGGATTACAGGTGTGAGCCCCCGCGCCCGGCCTGGATGTGGACATTTTGAAGAGGCCATTATTATGTCTCATACAGGTTACTTTCATAAACATCACCCACAACAAAAATGTTTTGCCTTCCTTCCATGTCTCACTTTTCTGTCTGCACAAACCACAGTGAAACACACTAGCTCTGCTATGAAGTGTCTGGATGACCCTGGGCCACTCATTTGACCTCCCTCAGCCTCCCAAAGTGCTTGGATTACAGGTGTGAGCCCCCGCGCCCGGCCCGGATGTGGACATTTTGAAGAGGCCATTATTATGTCTCATACAGGTCACTTTCATAAACATCACCCACAACAAAAATGTTTTGCCTTCCTTCCATGTCTCACTTTTCTGTCTGCACAAACCACAGTGAAACACACTAGCTCTGCTATGAAGTGTCTGGATGACCCTGGGCCACTCATTTGACCTCCCTCAGCCTCCCAAAGTGCTTGGATTACAGGTGTGAGCCCCCGCGCCCGGCCCGGACGTGGATATTTTGAAGAGGCCATTATTATGTCTCATACAGGTCACTTTCATAAACATCACCCACAACAAAAATGTTTTGCCTTCCTTCCATGTCTCACTTTTCTATCTGCACAAACCACAGTGAAACACACTAGCTCTGCTATGAAGTGTCTGGATGACCCTGGGCCACTCATTTGACCTCTCTCAGCCTCCCAAAGTGCTTGGATTACAGGTGTGAGCCCCCGTGCCCGGCCCGGACGTGGATATTTTGAAGAGGCCATTATTATGTCTCATACAGGTCACTTTCATAAACATCACCCACAACAAAAATGTTTTGCCTTCCTTCCATGTCTCACTTTTCTGTCTGCACAAACCACAGTGAAACACACTAGCTCTGCTATGAAGTGTCTGGATGACCCTGGGCCACTCATTTGACCTCCCTCAGCCTCTTTCCTCATCTGTAGTGTAAGGCTGACTTACTGCATCAGAAAATGACAGTGGAAGAGTCAATTAACATGTGTAAGACATTAGTCACAGAGCCTGGTTCCTGATGAGCCCTTGGTAAACATTCCTTTCAGTCCTTTCCTTTCACCTTCCCATTTTTCTTGCCCTCACCCATCGTCTCCTTCAACTCCTTTCTCTTTACTAACTTACTCAGTCTAACCTGCCAATTAAAGAAGCCACACTACCCATTCTGTCATGACTCTGCTAGAATGTTCTTGTGATGTGGTCTGCTATCCACTCAAGGCACTGAGTATTATTTGTATGGAGAGGTCTGTTTGCAACAAAAATCTTTTTAGGTTCACACAAAATTTATACACAATTTCTCTTAACTTACACGTACCAGTGTCAATTCTACCCTGTTATTTCATACATGTACTTCATTATTTTATTCTTTGGTCTTTCTCCTTACACCTTAAAAATTAGGATAGTACAAAAACAAAAATAATGGCCTGGGCCAGAAGAGGGGATTCCTTTAGCAAGATGAATGCTTTCCTTTTTCAAGATGAATGAATGCTATGTGCAAGGCAGCCCTGAAGCCCATTTCTGGGTTTGGCTTACATCAAAGCCATTTGACTCTAGGACACATTCTTAGATTCTCAGGAGATAATGATTGCCACGGAAGCCACACCCACTCTGAGTATTCCTAAGGTTGGGTAAAGGAATGTTTCTGGAATGTTGTGCATCCTGTTTGCTCCTCCTAAATTCTTCCACTCCAGGAAGTTAAGCTTCCCCACTAATCAGCTTCATCTCCAGCTGGCCTGCCTGGACCCTGACCAGAAAATACCTCCCCACTCTGGATGGCTAGGGTGGCACCTTTGTCTATTCCCATGATTATAATAGCTCACACTGATGCAGCACTCACTATGCACCAGGCACTATCCTAAGAGCTTTCCAGGTAACTACAGTCCTCACCAAAAATCCTGAGTGTTATCCTCCCCATTTTTACAGATTAAAAAAAAACTGAGGCAGAGAAGGATGTGCCCACTGTCACCTAACTCCATAATTCAACCTCATCCTGCACTTCATCTGGTAAGAGGACACTCTAAGATGTACAAGGTCTCCTGAATGACATCCACCTTCAAAAATGATTTTTGCCCCGTCTACTTTCAGGATTTGACAAACAGCCAGCATTTTGTTTTCTGTCTCACCCTTTCCCTTATGCACCTGTTCCCTAAAACTACACTGACAACTGCACAGCCCTGCATAAAAGCTAGCTTTTAGAAACCTCAATCTCTTTTGCAAAAAACAAAGGCCAGCTTCCAAGTCTCACAAAAAGTCATCTTTATTCTATTGTCTACTATTTGCATGGCCATTCTCTTGCCATAAACGAGTGCACTAGAAACAGAAAGTGTAATGAGAAGAAAGTAGGAGGAGGGTGAGTTTCTAGATAGACACACAGAGAAAAGATTCCAAATCCATAAAAATTCATAAAATGCACCCAGGGTGTGTGGCTTTGAGCAATGACAGCCCCATCTGCCAGTTTCCATGGCTGTTGGCCTCCTACATCCTTCCTAACCTGCCCCTCCTGGTCTTGCTTTCTTAGACCAATACAAACAACATGGGAGCTGGAGTCAGATCAGAGCACGCAGCACTGAGTGGTAGGGATGGGAAAGACAGAAAAGGAAGTGGAGGGTTTGACTCATGAAGACCTGACTCACATGGGTACAGGTGACCTAGGCAGGCAATAGATTACTGAAGGGCTTTGCAGGACTCATGGTGGTTATCCAGAGTGACTGACTGAGGCAAGGGTCTTGACCAATTGAGTTTCATTGAGCCAGAGCTTGACGGTGCACCCTGGGAAAACATGAGTTGCAAAAAACCTCAGTGGCTTGTGTTTTCTCTGAAGAGGTTTCAGGAGGCTTAGTAGTTATACATTTGATTAAAGGGGAGAAGACAGGTAGGAAAAGATGGAGTGGGCAGAAAAACAATTGATCTAATCTTGTCTTTCTTCTGTGCCTCAGAAAATAAATTATCAGAATGAGAGTTAAAATACTTCAGTTTAAGGAGCTAGATTTTGATTGCTCACTTAAAGTTACAATTGGCATGTCTTTCTTTTACAAAGAAATATACATCTTGAAAGATTTTGAAGCCAAGAAAAAACAATTTGTTCAGGCAATCATCTGGAGATGCCCAAGATCTTTGGCTTTCCTGTTTACCCCGTTCTTTTTCTTTTCTTTTTTTTTTTCTTTTAGAGACACAACCTTGCTCTGTCACCCAGACTGGAGTGTACTCACCACAGCCTTGAACTCCTAGGCTGAAGCGGTCCTCCCACCTTAGCCTCCCAAGTATCTGAGACTATAGGCATGCACCACTGCACCTGGCTAATTTGATTTATTTTATGTTTTATAGAGACGTGGTCTCCCTTTGTTGCTCAGGCTGGTCTTAAACTCCTGGTTTCAAGTGATCCTCCTGGCTTGGACTCTCAAAGTGCTAGGATTACAGGCCTATGCCAGCACACCTGGCCCCCTGATTCTTCAAAAGCTTTCAGAGAAAGCATTGTAGAAGACATGACTTTGTGACTCTATGTTTCATCGGATCCTACATCACTAGGAAGGCTCATTCTTAAGAAGTCATGCCCCATGGAAAAGGGGATAAAGACAAATCAGAAAATGGCAAAGGGAAGTCACAGCAACAAAGGGACAGTATAATCCTGGAACCTTATTAAAGTCACACAACGGCTGCTTCAATTAGAGCAATTCGTTTGGTAAACATTGCTCTAACCCTTTCAGTTGTATGTTGGCTCACCTGTAATGTCTGGAGCAGTCTATAAACAAGGTTTTCCAGAGTTTCTGAAGCATCTTCCAGTTGCAATGACAATCTGACACATTTCTCTGAATTGCAGTCTGAACCCAGGGTTCATGTTTACATTTTGTGTAGTCCACACATCAGCAGGCACAAAGGTTGTTTATATATAAGTTGCTATGATTTCTCCAGAAGTTTACATAAGTCATCTAGTTTCAGCTTGCAAGGTTTAATCTATCCATCTGACAAAAGGCTAATATCCAGAATCTACAGGAAACTTAAACAAATTTAGAAGAAAAAAACAAAAAAAAAAAAAAAAAAAAAAAAAAAAAAAAAAAAAAAAAAAAAAAAAAAAAAAAAAAAAAAAAAAAAAAAAAAAAAAAAAAAAAAAAAAAAAAAAAAAAAAAAAAAAAAAAAAAAAAAAAAAAAAAAAAAAAAAAAAAAAAAAAAAAAAAAAAAAAAAAAAAAAAAAAAAAAAAAAAAAAAAAAAAAAAAAAAAAAAAAAAAAAAAAAAAAAAAAAAAAAAAAAAAAAAAAAAAAAAAAAAAAAAAAAAAAAAAAAAAAAAAAAAAAAAAAAAAAAAAAAAAAAAAAAAAAAAAAAAAAAAAAAAAAAAAAAAAAAAAAAAAAAAAAAAAAAAAAAAAAAAAAAAAAAAAAAAAAAAAAAAAAAAAAAAAAAAAAAAAAAAAAAAAAAAAAAAAAAAAAAAAAAAAAAAAAAAAAAAAAAAAAAAAAAAAAAAAAAAAAAAAAAAAAAAAAAAAAAAAAAAAAAAAAAAAAAAAAAAAAAAAAAAAAAAAAAAAAAAAAAAAAAAAAAAAAAAAAAAAAAAAAAAAAAAAAAAAAAAAAAAAAAAAAAAAAAAAAAAAAAAAAAAAAAAAGATAAAATTTAAAATGCACAATTTTAATTTATAATATACCAAAATGGAAGAAAAATGGAAGAAAATTCTCAAACCATTAGTTTTGAAATTTGTAGCCAGGAAAAAATTTAGGATTCAGTATAAATTGTAGGTAAATAAAATTTCAAAAAAAATGAACAGATCTAAAATTTAATAACCTTTGTTCTGTTGCTTTCTTCTGAAAAATAATTTTCCCCCTCCTGTCTTCCATTTTTATGAAATGGAAATCATATGGGACCAATGTATTTCCAAAATAAGTTTTAGTCTTATACCTGGATTGTTTACATAAAGTGCAGCAAGAATGTAGATTCAAGGCCTCTGTGAATACATATATTTTATATATATGTATAAATATAAGAATATATATATATTCTATCATGTAGAATGGCACTAAAGTATATTAATGGCAGCAAATCTGTAGAAGTCTGCAGCAGCCTCAATTCTTGCTTCTTCAGAAGAAAGAATTCAACTAAGAGTCATAAGACAGAAGAAAGAGTCATAAGACAGAAGAAAAGACTGAGGCAAGTTTTAGAGCAACAGTGAAAGTTTATTTAAAAGCTTTAGAGCAGAAATTAAAGAAAGTAAAGTACACTTAAAACAGGGCCAAACAGGCGATGAGATTTCAAGTGTGTGGTTTGACTTTTGACTTAGGCTTTTGTATGTTGGCATAATTCTGGGGTCTGCATTTCTTCTCCCCTGATTCTTCCCTTAAAGTGGGCTGTCTGCCTGTGCAGTGGCCCACCAGCACTTAAGAAGGGAGCTTGTGTAGTGTGTTTCCTGGAGTACAGTTGGAAAACAGAGACCAAAATAAAAGCTATGTATGTAAATAAAATTGGTCTCCTTATAAAATCCTGTTATAAATTTCTATCATTTTGTGTTACCTTGGCATCTATTTTTAATCTTCCTTGAACACACCCAAATTCCTTTCTCTCTCTCTCTGTGTGTGTGTGTGTGTGTGTGCTCTGAGATGTGAATTTACTACCTACTTTCTCTAAAACTCAGCAAGGGCTTCCTCAGATAAATGTTAACTTTTTCTATTTACAAAAACACAATTTAAATCCAACTTTTTTTAATAGTGAGTTTTATGGGTTCAATGAATAAAGTTTTAAAATCAAAAATCTAAAGTATTTCTGTCTCCCTCTATCTTTTTGTGCACATGTATATGTTCTATGTTGTATCACATATATGCATATGTCCATACCTATGTTTATATATTGTTTATACATGGTATCAAATTAATGCAAAAATAAATGAGCACTCATCAATTAAGTAAATTATCCCAAATGCTTTTCAACACATGTGATTTTAGCAATCTTCAATAAGGGAAGAACACCTCAAATGAGCATGCATACCTATCTGCAGCCTCCTTAAAAAAAATTATCAGCCAAGAATTTTGTATCCAGCAAAACTAAAGTTCATAAATAAAGGAAAGATAACAGTCTTTTTCAGAAAAACAAATGCTGAGAGAATTTGTCACTACCAAGCCAGCACTACAATAACAGCTAAAAGGAGCTCCAAATCTTGAAACAAATCATGGAAACACATCAAAAGAGAACCTCTTTAAGCATGAAACTCACAGGACCTATAAAACAAAGATAGAATAAATAAATATATAAAATCAAGGTATTCAGGCAACAAATAGCAGGATGAATGGAACAGTACCTCACATCTCAATACTAACATTGAATGTAAGTGGTATAAATGCTCCACTTAAACGATACAGAATTGCAGAATTAATAATAATTCATCAAGCAAGTATCTGCTGCCCTCAAGAGGCTCCCCTAACCATAAAGTGTCACATAAACTTAAGGTAAAAGGGTAGAAAAATACACCCCATGCAAATGGCCACAAAGTGAGCAGGAATAACTATTCTTCTATCAAAAAAACTAAAGCAACAGCAGTTAAAAAAGACAAAGAGGGACATTATATAATAAAAACAGGACTTGTGCAACAGGAAAATATCACAATCCTAAATATATATACACGTAACACTGGAGCTCCCAAATTTATATAGCTAATACTACTAGACCTAAGAAATGAGATAGAGAGTAACACAATAATAGTGAGGGACTTCAATACTCCACTGACAGCACTAGACAGGTCATCAAGAGAGAAAGTCAAGAAAGAAACAATGGATTTAAACTATGCCCTCAAGAGACTCCCCTAACCATAAAGTGTCACATAAACTTAAGGTAAAAGGGTAGAAAAAGACACCCCATGCAAATGGCCACAAAGTGAGCAGGAATAACTATTCTTCTATCAAAAAAACTAAAGCAACAGCAGTTAAAAAAGACAAAGAGGGACATTATAGAATAAAAACAGGACTTGTCCAACAGGAAAATATCACAATCCTAAATATATATACACCTAACACTGGAGCTCCCAAATTTATATAGCTATTACTACTAGACCTAAGAAATGAGATAGAGTAACACAATAATAGTGAGGGACTTCAATACTCCACTGACAGCACTAGACAGGTCATCAAGACAGAAAGTCAAGAAAGAAACAATGGATTTAAACTATGCCCTCGAGCAAATAGACTTAAGAGATATTTACAGAATAGTCTATCCAACAACCACAGAATATACATTCTATTCATCAGCACATGGAACTTTCTTCAAGATAGGCCATATGATAGGCCACAAAACAAGTCTCAATAAATATAGGAATATTGAAATTATATGAAGTACTCTCTCAGACAACAGTAGAATAAAACTGGAAATCAACTCCAGAAGGAACCTTCAAAACCATGCAAACACATGGAAATTAAATAACTTGCTCCTGAATGATCATTGGGTCAAATATGAAATCAAGATGGAAATTTAAAAATTCTTTGAACTGAACAATAGTGACACATTCTATCAAAACATCTGGAATACAGCAGAGAGCGTGCTAAAATCTCATAGCCGTAAATATCTACATCCAAAAGACTGAAAGCACAAACAGGCAATCTAAGGTCACATTTCTAGAAACTAAAGGAAAAAGAACACACCAAACCCAAACCCAGAAGAAAGAAAATAACCAAGATCAGAGCAGAATTAAATGAAACTGAAACAAAATAATACAAAATATAAATAACATGTAAAGCTCGTTTTGGGGAAAAATAAATAAAATTGACAGACCATTGGCAAGATTAACCAAGAAAAAAAGAGAGAAGGCCAAATAAAATCAATTAGAAATGAAACGGGAGCTATTACAACAAACGCCACAGAAATACAAAAGATCATTCAAAGGTACTATGAACACGTTTATGTGCATAAACTAGAAAACCTAGAGGGGATGAATAAATTCCTGGAAATATAAAACCCTCCTAGATTAAATCAGAAAAATTAGAACCCTGAACAGACCAACAAAAAGCAGCAAGATTGAAGATAATTTAAAAATTAACAATAAAACAAATTCCAGGACCAGACAGATTCACAGCTGAATTCTACCAGACATTCAAAGAAGAGTTGATACCAATTTAATTGACACTATTCCACAAGCTAGAAAGAGAGGAAATTCTCTCTAAATCATACTATGAAGCCAGTATCACTCTAATACCAAAACCAGGAAAGGATATAACAAAGAAAACTACAGACAAATATACCTGATGCACACAGATGCAGAAATTCTTAACAAAATACTAGTAACTGAATCCAACAGCACATCAAAAACATAATCCACGATGATCAAGTAGGTTTCATATTAGGGATGCAGGAATGGTTCCACATACACAAGTCAATAAATGTGGTACACCACATAAACAGAATTTAAAAATCACATGATCCTCTCAATAGACACTGAAAAGACACTTGACAACATCCAGCATTGTTTTATGATTAAAACTCTCAGCAAAATTGGCACACAAAGCCACAACCAACACAATACTGAATGAGAAAAAGTTGAAAGCATTCACTCTGAGCAGGGGAACAAGACAAGGATGCCCGCTCAAATTAGCAAACAAACAAACAATCCCATCAAAAAGTGGGCTAAGAACGTGAATACACAATTCTCAAAAGAAGATATACAAATGGCTAACCAACATATGAAAAAATGCTCAATATCACTAATGATCAGGGAAATGCAAATCAAAACCACAATGTGATACCACCTTACTCCCTAAGAATGTTCATAATCAAAAAATGAATGAATAATAGTTGTTGGCCAGACACGGTGGCTCACACCTGTAATCTCAACAATTTGGGAGGCCAAGGTAGGTGGATCACTTAAGGTCAGGGGTTTGACACCAGCATATACAACATGATGAAACCCTGTCTCTACTAAAAATACAAACAAATTACCTGGGTGAGGTGGCACATGTCTGTAATCCCAGCTACTCCAGAGGCTGAGGCAGACAAATGGCTTGAACCTGGGAGGCAGAAGTTACAGTAAGCCAAGCTCATGCCACTGCACTCCAGCCTGGGTGACAGAGCAACTCCATCCATCTCAAAAATAAATAAATAAATAAATAAAATAATAGATGTTGGTGTGGAAATGGTGAAAAGGGAACACGTCTACACTGCTGGTGGGAATGTAAACTATAAATGAGTGGATAAAGAAATTGTGGTATATATATGATTGAATACTACTCAGCCATAAAAGGAATGAATTAATGGCATTCGCAGCAACCTTGAAGAAACTGGAGACTATTATTCTAAGTGAAGTAACTCACGAATGGAAAACAAAACACCGTATGTTCTCCCTCATAAGTGGGAGCTAAACTACGAGGATGCAGAGGCATAAGAATGATACAATGACCTTGGGGAAAAGGGTGGGAAGGGGGTGAGGGATAAAAGACTACAAATTGAGTTCAGTGTATACTGTTCAGGTGATGGCACCAAAATCTCACAAATCACCCCTAGAGAACTTATGTGATTAAATGCCAAATCCCCAAAAACCTATGGAAATAAAAGATTTAAAAATAAAATAAAATAAAATAAAATAAAATAAAATAAAATAAAATAAAATAAAATAAAATAAAATAAAATAAAATAAAATAAAATAAAATAAAATAAAATAAAAAATTTAAAAACATAGTTCCTAAAAAATGATGCTTCTAAAATGTAAAAAAAAAAAAAAAAAAAAAAAAAAAAAAAAAAAAAAAAAAAAAAAAAAAAAAAAAAAAAAAAAAATAAAATTTAAAAAAAAAAAAAAAAAAAAAAAAAAAAAAAAAAAAAAAAAAAAAAAAAAAAAAAAAAAAAAAAAAAAAAAAAAAAAAAAAAAAAAAAAAAAAAAAAAAAAAAAAAAAAAAAAAAAAAAAAAAAAAAAAAAAAAAAAAAAAAAAAAAAAAAAAAAAAAAAAAAAAAAAAAAAAAAAAAAAAAAAAAAAAAAAAAAAAAAAAAAAAAAAAAAAAAAAAAAAAAAAAAAAAAAAAAAAAAAAAAAAAGTCCCTGGAAGGTCATATAGCAGAAACTCTATTATGTTGCCTCTTAATGTGTATATTTGAGCCCACTTGCTCAACTTCTGAGAACTTATCGGGAAGCTGCTGATCACCTGTTTCAGGTATTTTCTATCTATTGTGAGACTATATCTCCCTGGCACTACCTGCAACCAATTATTACTTTAGAGAGACAATTAAAAACCACCTGACTTGACTATCACCTGGTGATGATCACTAGACATTTCTAGTGTGTGGGGATGGAAGGATCTCTCCTGGTCTGCTCATGTCTGACCAGCTACCTACTGTAACACTTTCAGATTTTTTTTTTTTTTTTTTTTTTTTTTATGGGGTCTGTCACCCAGGCTGGAGTGCAATGGCATGATCTCGGCTCACTGCAACCTCCGCCTCCCGGGTTCACACCATTCTCCTGCCTCAGCCTCTCGAGTAGCTAGGACTACAGGCACCCGCCACCATGCCTGGCTAATTTTTTGTATTTTTACTAGAGGTGGGGTTTCACCATGTTAGCCACGATGGTCCTGATCTCCTGACCTCGTGATCCACCTGCCTCGGCCTCCTAAAGTGCTGGGATTACAGGCATGAGCCACCGTGCCTGGCCTCAGATTTCTTATTATCAGATTTTAGGTAGGACAAACAGCTGGTATTTCTGGCTTTTGATTTTTTTTTTTTTTTTTTTTTGAGATGGAATCTCCCTCTGTCCTCCAGGCTGGAGTGCAGCGACCCGATCTAGGCTCACTGCAAGCTCCACCTCCCAGATTCATGCCATTCTCCTGCCTCAGCCTCCCGAGTAGCTGGGACTACAGGCACCCGCCACCATGCCTGGCTAATTTTTTGTATTTTTAGTAGAGACGTGGTTTCACCATGTTAGCCAGGATGGTCTCGAACTCCTGACCTCGTGATCCACCTGCCTCGGCCTCCTAAAGTGCTGGGATTACAGGCGTGAGCCACCGTGCCTGGCCTCAGATTTCTTATTATCAGATTTTAGGTAGGACAAACAGCTGGTATTTCTGGCTTTTGATTTTTTTTTTTTTTTTTTTTGAGATGGAATCTCCCTCTGTCCTCCAGGCTGGAGTGCAGCGACCCGATCTAGGCTCACTGCAAGCTCCACCTCCCAGATTCATGCCATTCTCCTTCCTCAGCCTCCCGAGTAGCTGGGACTACAGGCACCTGCTACCATGCCCAGGCTAATTTTTTGTATTTTTAGTAGAGACGGGGTTTCACCATGTTAGCCAGGATGGTCTCGATCTCCTGACCTTGTGATCTGCCTGCCTCGGCCTCCCAAAGTGCTGGGATTACAGGCATGAGCCACCGTGCCCAGCCTGGATGGGAGTTCTTATGACAAGCCCTCCTGGGAGCTTAACACATTTGGAAAACAAAACAAAATAAAAAACCTCAGGTTCTCAGCCATGTTACAGCTGGTCACCTAATGTGACTCAAAAATGACTCCTCCCCCTGATGGTGGAGACCAAGAGTGAGTGCTCTGACTTGGTCACAAATCAAGCCCTCAAGGACATATGACAAGATGAGAGAAAACTTTATCCAGTACCTCCCTTTATGAACAACACAGAATGAAAGAGATAAAGGAAAAGACTATTTCTGGGAGGAAATGGATTAAACAATCAAAATACTCAGACCCCAACATTACTAAAAAGTACACCAGAATTACTACACCAAGACTAGTCCAACACAAATCTTCTCCCATTAATCAAAATTTGGTGGAGGAAACAGTGATTTTTACCATCCAATTGGAAAGAATACACAGAGAGAAGCCAGGAAACTTGAGACTAATACATTTTTACCCTTTAGCTGGCTGATTACTTTTCTGCATTTCTGCATGTCCAAAATGAGGTTATGGAGGTAAATCAGGTTTTAGTGGTAATACAGGTCATGGGAGAAAGAAAGGAAGTTCAGTTAGCAAAGCTGGTCTTGTGTCAGTGAAACCTTGCAGGTAGCAGCCCTCAGAGAAAATCAATGCTAAATTTGTTTATGTTTAAGGTATCAGATTCAGTCCATTTTTCCCAGATCCAGATAAGGGAAGACATGCCTGCACTAATAATGATTCTCTATGATGTAGATTTTTTCCACAAAAGGCAACTGTGCAGGGCCACTTCTATTTGCTGGCCCTCTGACAGACACGTCAAAATTTGTCAAAGAAATATATTGTGGGTTAAAATATTTGTATTTTCTTCAACAAACAGGTGTTTCTAGAGGTGGATTTGGATGTTCTGCAGTTACAGAATTTTAGTCAATTTAAAGGCCTGCTTCACCATAATTTAGAGCTCCTGTTAGATTTGGATTTGACCAAGTGAAAGGTGTTTTGGAATTAGACAAGGTGAAGAGTTGGTCAAATCCAAAGGAAGAATGATAAAAAACAAAAACACAAAGAGCGATTGCACTATTTACATACTGTTGGACACTCTAAGCATAAGGAGAGCTTAGAATGAAGTAGTAATAAGCCTTATCCTGCAGCTACCAAATTCTAAAACAAAACCCCAAACCAGCTCCTTAGTTGAGCAGGGACCAAGCTGCAGTCTGCTCTCCATTGTCACAGGAGCAGGAAACTCACGTTCCTTTTAGGAAGTGAGCAAAGCTCCATGAGGAGAGGAGTTCCATGAAAAAACAAAACTCAGATCTCAAACAAAAAATCGGAGAGAGCAGGGACCTCAAGAGAAAGTAGGATCCAATTCTTAGAAAGTCACACGATTGGACAGAACTAAAGCTCTATAGTTGGTAGTGAGCATAAACAAAAGAAGCACTGCAGGTCAAAGGTTCTAAACTGCATTAAGAGGACCCCTTCATAGTTGGCAAAATGTTAACCAAATTGAGTGCCTGATTCAAGTGTCTGAATCAGTTGAGGTTTATGTCTGAATCAATTGAGGCTTATTGGACCAGAGCTTGAGGGCATACCCTGGAAAAACACAAGTTGTAGAAACCCTCTATGGCTTGTTGTGTCTTTGAGGAGGTTTTCAGGAGGCTGGCATTTATACATCTTCTTAAAGGAGGGAAGGCAAGTAGGAAGAGACAAGTAGGGGGAAGAATATTTGGTCTTGTCTTTATTCGCTACATAGAAAGAAAAAGCATTATCAGTGTAAAATCTGACAGACTTTAGTTTTAGGAGCTAGACTTAGATTGCACACCTACAGTTGCAATTGATGTGACCTTGTTTTATGAGAGAATGTACATCTTAAGATGAAGATGAAAATGAAGATGAAAAAACCTGCTATGCACTGGGGACCTTTATGTTTGCACCTCATATAATGCTCACAATGACCCTTTAATCAGTTACTATTATCCTTCTATCCCAAAATATCAATGAATTTGTCCCTTATCTCAGAGCCCATTAAAGGTGGAAACAGGACTCAGACTCACATATTTCTGAATCTAAAACTCATGCTTCCAGCAAAAGAAATTATTGACAGAGTGAGCAGACAACCTAAGAAATGATAGAAAATATTTAGAAACTATGCATTTGACAAAAGTCTGATATCCAGCATCTATACAAAACTTAAATAAATTTACAAGAAAAAAACCATTAAAAAGTGGGCAAAGGACATGAGAGACACTTTTAAAAGAAGATGTACATGTGGCCAACAGCACACGAAAAACTCAATATCACTGATCATTAGAAAAATACAAATCAAAACCACAACAAGACACCATCTCACACCAATCAGAATGGTTATTATCAAAAAATAAAAAGATAACATGCTGGCAAAGTTGCAGAGAAAAGGGAATGCTTATACACTGTTGGTGGCAGTGTCAATCAGTTCAACCATTGTGGAAAGCAGTGTGAAAATTCCTCAAACAACTAAAAACAGAACTACCATTTGACCCTGCAATCTCATTACTGGTTATATACCCAGAGGAATATTAATCATTCTACCATAAAGACACATGCACACAAATTTTCATTGCAGCACTATTTCCTATAGAAATGACATGGAATCAACCTAAATGCCAATCAATGGAACCTGGATTTTTTAAATTTGGTACATATACACCATGGAATACTATGCATCCATGAAAAAAAATGAGATCTTGTCTATTGCAGGAACATAAATGAAGCTAGAGGATAATATCCTTAGCAAACTAATGCAGGAACCAGAAAACTAAATATTGCATGTATAAGTGGGCACTAAATAATGAGAACGCATGGACACGAAGGGAACAACACACACCAGGACCTACTTGAGGGTGGAGGGTCGGGGCAAAAGAAGAGATGAAAAAATAATTAGTATTAGGCTAAGTACCTAACTGATGAAATAATCTGTATATCAAACCCCCATGACATGGGTTTACCTATATAACAGACCTATACGTGTACCCCTGAAACTAAAATAAGCATGTTTAAAAAAAAAACCACAATGAATTTCAAACATTAACACTTTAATCTCTAATCCTTCTCCAACCAAAATTTTAAGATTTGTTTTAAAAAGAAAACTTTCAATGAGCAGAATAAATTGGCTTCTTTTTTCTAAAATAATAATAAAATAAAACTCGTATTTCACTCCACACAATTGTACCTACCAGAATTCAAAGAAAGGAAAATTGGCGCCTCTAATAGAAATAACCATATAGACTTCAATGAAGAGACAGGGTCTGAAATGGGCCTTAGGACAAAAAACAATTAAGGAGGTTGAGTGTCTGGGTCGGACCAGCAGACCCTGACCCAGTGACGGATGAACAAATATAATCAGACACAAATATCCAGTGAAAGAGTGGGCTGGGCGGCCGAGCCACACACTGATACCGAGAAAGTTCCAGAGAAGAGTTAGCAGCAGTGGCCCCAATCAGCCAGCTAAGTTTGCATTTATTTAGTACAGATTAAATGACAAATGTATTGAGTAAACACCACTAGAGGGTAATTGACATTACCAACCTCCCGAGTAGACAGCAATCATGCACCTGCAGATAATCAAAGGTCGTTCTTAAGACCACCTGAATAAACTCCTCTACAATCCTATGTATCTACACCCTAAGCTTTTAAGAGGATTCATCTGCCCTCAGCCAAATCTTTTACTGAAGCTATGCAAACCCCTTGGTCTTCCAAGAAGGTTTGTGACTATTTCCTATAACTATCTTTATAATTTTTCCTCTAAAATCTTTCCCACCACACTGACTGAAATCCCACATCTCCCCATTTTCTGTTTCTTGTATCAGGCTTTGTTGATTGAAGAGCACAGGTGTGTGCAGCAACAGGTCTGTCAGTTGAGACTGTCATTGCTCTTATTCCAGCTTTGCATCCTAGAATTAGCAAATCACATAAGACAAACATAATCAACAACACTCTTTTCCAATCAAGGAGTGACCTGTAGTGTTACTTGGCACCTGGGTTCGCTGTATGTCATTACTGAGAAACCCCTGGGGTATGTTAATCCTTTCTAGCCAAGCAGTCGCATCCTCTGAGGCTGGGAAGGGAGTGTCTGCCCAGGTGACAGGGCGAAAGAAAGGCAGATCTAAGATATGAGCCCAATAGATTGTAGCAGGTACAGGTTGCAGACAAAGCCAGAGCATAAAAATGATCAATACCCTACATGAGTTGCAGTGTACAACAGAGAGCATAGCAAGGAACAAATTATCTGGAGTGAATGGTGTCTGTGTCCAGAGCAGGATTCCTTCAGCCTCCTGAGTTGTCTTCTTCAGCATCCCCCAAGTAATATCCAGGGCTTGTGTTGTCTGTGGAAGTCACATTGTCCGGGGTTGTGGGTCGTGTAGGGTCTTTCATAGGCTGGCTCGAGCTTTTTCTTCTTTCCATCCTTTGATGAGGACGTAGTCTCCAGGCTGGTGCTGGTGTACTGGAAATTCTAGGGGTGGTGCCTGTGCTAAGAGATCTTTTATAGTCTTTGTTAAAAAGCAGGTTAGTGCTTTAAGAAAAACCTGTTGTGCTTTATTTTAATATCCAGTTTACAGAATAACTGGATACTTCTTTAGCCAATATGTTTACACACAGAATTTCTTTTACAATTCACATTTTAAAACTTGCTTATACCTTCAAAACAAAAATTATACAACATTTCTTGCATAAATTCCTTTTTATAATATTTTTTACGACTTCACAGACAATCTTCGACATGCCTTAAGTTTCTGACTTTGTTTTATAACCTTCCTTACTGGAAGTGCATTCTCATATCTATAACTTTCTTAATATTTCTTTCTCTTCTTTCTACTTTATTCTTTGTCTTCTTTTTGTGTCTCTCTGATCTGTCTCTTCTAGTCTCTCTCTTACTCATTCTTTCCCTTTATTTCTCTATAGAGACAAAACTGCTTCGAATTGCTTTTTACTTAAAGGAATCCTGATGATAGAAGGATCATAACCTAGCAACTGATTGCATCGTCTGTGGCCCAAATACATGACTTTACTTATTAACTGGATTTAGGGAGATAGTGTTTTAGTCCTGGTATGTGAGCAAAAATCCCATTCTAGAAAGCACAGTCCCAGGATCATCGGTCCTATTAACCCTGTAGGGGAGTGTTTGGTGGGAAAAATAAACAACTGAATTGAATAGAGCAGGTCTATGTGATGTAGTTCCCTGTGAGAGATGGTTTGTTCTATTTCCTCAATCTCCCTTTTTGCTGCAGGGGTTAAATATCTGGGAGAATCTAGGGCTGTACTGCCCTTTAAGATAGAAAACAGGTTTGCAACTGATAAGCAGTTATGCCCAAGACGGGCAAAGTCAGTTTATATCGCCCAGAAATTTCTGATAATCATTTGAGGTATGTAAGTTGCTAGTATTTAATTTAACCTTTTGAGGTCTTACTGACTGGGAAGTTAGTATGTACCCAAGATATTTCCAAGGAGAGGACATTTGTACTTTTTCAGGTGCTGTGATTAAACCTCTTAACTGTTTGTTTATTTTTTGTTTGTTTCTTTTTGAGATGGAGTCTTGCTCTCTCGCCAGGCTGGAGTGCAGTGGCATGATCTCCGCTCACTGCAACCTCCGCCTCCCCAGTTCAAACGATTCCCCTGCCTCAGCCTCCCGAGTAGCTGGGACTACAGGCGCATGCCACCATGCCCAGCTAATTTTTTGTATTTTAGTAGAGACAGGGTTTCACCATATTGGCCAAGATGGTCTTGATCTCCTGACCTAGTGATCCACCCGCCTCAGCCTCCCAAAGTGCTGGGATTAGAGCCGTGAGCTATGACGCCCGGCCAACTGTGTATTCTTTATGACAGAGGCATATAAACTTAAAAGTACTGGCTCTCTTGGGGCTGCCAGTAATATATCATCCATAAAATGAATAATCTTGCTATAGAAAATTCTTTTCTACTGGGGAGCAAAGCCTGATCTACATGTTACTGACACATGGTAGGACTGTTCAGCATTCCCTGAGGAAGCACATTTTTTTTTTTTTTTTTAGTAAGCACTTTCCAATGAAATCGGCAAGCTGGCCTTTGATTATTAATAGCTGGTAATGTAAACGCAAATTTTTCTCTGTTCTGTGAGAAGAATAGTATAAAAACGTCTTTTAAGTCAATAATAATTATAGGCCAATCTTGAGGAATCGCCACGGGGGAAGGGGTCCCATAGGCTGTAGATTAGCATTAATAGCACGTAAGTCATGCAAAAGTTTCCATTTGCCAGACTTTTGGGAATGACGAAATGGGCAAATTCCAAGGGCTGTTAGATGGTTCTATATGGCCGGCTTGTAATCATTGCTCAACTAATTCATGGGCTCTTTGTAATTTCTCTCCCTTCAGAGGTCACTCTTTTACCCAATTAAGATTTTGAGAGAGCCACATCACGGGTAGCGGAGGAAAAACAGAGGCCATAATTATAATTTAAATTTAACTTAAATTTTAACAGAGAATTATAATTTGGGATGTTCCTTGTGTACAAGAAACACAGGAGATTTTACCGTGGGCCCCCCGTGGAGCTGGAGGGAAGCAGGGCGGGTCCTGGGCGGCTGCCACAGGGTGCTTGCTTAGGCGCCACTTTTTGTTTGTGCCGCTTTTTGTCTGCAGGGCTCCCTCCTCCCACCTCTGGGGAGATGCTGCCGGCCTGGGCGAACCCTGTCAGCTTGGGAGCTAAGAGCTTTTTTGCAGCTGAGGCTTTCCTTTTGCCCGCCGCCCTTTGGCTGTGCAGCTTCGGCTTCTAATGCCTTTTCTTTTTTTTTTTTTTTTTTTTTTTTAATTATACTTTAAGTTCTAGGTTACATGTGCACAACGTACAGGTTTGTTACATATGTATACATGTGCCATGTTGGTGTGCTACACCCACTAATGCCTTTCCTTATCTCTCTATAAACATACACCTGATTACCTTATTGATTTTGCATCACAGGGCAGGCTAAAAGCTCCCCGCTCTAAAGTCGCTTGCTTAAGACAGGTCCCATGGCTGCCACAGGGTGCTTGCTTAGGCGCCACTTTTGTTTGTGCCACTTTTTGTCTGTGCAGCTTCGGCTTCTAATGCCTTTTCTTTCTTTCTTTTTTTTTTTTATTATACTTTAAGTTCTAGGTTACATGTGCACAACATACAGGTTTGTTACGTATGTATACATGTGCCATGTTGGTGTGCTACACCCACTAATGCCTTTTCTTTTTTTTTTTTTTTTTTTTTTTTTTTTTTTTTTTTTTTTTTTTTTTTTTTTTTTTTTTTTTTTTTTTTTTTTTTTTTTTTTTTTTTTTTTTTTTTTTTTAATTATACTTTAAGTTCTAGGTTACATGTGCACAACATACAGGTTTGTTACATATGTATACATGTGCCATGTTGGTGTGCTACACCCACTAATGCCTTTCCTTATCTCTCTATAAACATACACCTGATTACCTTATTGATTTTGCATCACAGGGCAGGCTAAAAGCTCCCGTTCTAAAGCCGCTTGCTTAAGACAGGTCCCATGGCTGCCACACGGTGCTTGCTTAGGCGCCACTTTTTGTCTGTGCAGCTTCGGCTTCTAATGCCTTTTCTTTTTTTTTTTTTTTTTTTTTTTTTTTTTTTTTTTTTTTTCAAAATTTTTTTTTTTTTTTTTTTTTTTTTTTTTTTTTTTTTTTTTTTTTTTTTTTAATTATACTTTAAGTTCTAGGTTACATGTGCACAACATACAGGTTTGTTACATATGTATACATGTGCCATGTTGGTGTGCTACACCCACTAATGCCTTTTCTTTTTTTTTTTTTGAGGGTTTGTGATTCTTTGCAGTGATACCTCAGACCTGGGCACCAACATGCCAGGTCCTCACACGGAGCAACAACTGCCTGGGTCCAACCAGCAGACCCTGAACCAGCAACGGATGAACAAATACACTCAGACACAAATATCCAGTGAAAGAGCAGGCTAGGCTGCCGAGTCACTACTCACCGATACACAGAAGGGTCCGGACCCTTCCGCTAAAGAGTTAGCAGTTGTGGCCCTGAACAGCCAGTGAACTTTGCATTTATTTAGTACAGATTAAATGACCAAGTTCTTGAGTAAACACCACTAGAAGGTAATTGACATCACAGACCTCCCGAGCAGTTCCCCAGCATAAGATTAAATGTTGGTTTTAGGACCACCTGAGTAAACAAGCTATTTAGATAAACTCCTCTACATTCCTATGTATCTACACCCTAAGCTTTTAAGATAATTCAGCTGCCTTCAGCCAAACCTTTTACTGAAGCTATGCAAACCACCCAGCCTTCCAACAAGGTTTGTGACTATTTCCTATAACTCTCTTTATAATTTTTCTTCTAAAATCTTTCCCACCACCCTGACTGAACTCCCACAGTTGAGAAGACAGGGAAGGGCATTACATAAGCAAGAAAAAATTAGAACAGTTTTGGAAATAAGAAAGTAAAATGTTGGTCAGGTCTTTCAACACAGATCAGAAAAAAGGGAGATTAGGGCTATGCTATGAGGGCACTGAATGACAGCCTACATAATGGGAACTTCATCCTACAGATAAGTCACTAGAAAGCTTTGAGGTCACAAACATGACAAACAGCATTTCCCAGAAGATGACTTTGACAGTATTAGGCAAGATAAGTTGGGAAATGGACTTCAACTTTGGCAACTTAACAGAAATATCTAAAAGATCTATATTTCTTTTCTTTTTTAATGTTTAATTTTGAAATAATTTCAGACTTTCAAAAATGTTCCAAAAATAGGCAAAGTCCTCATATGCTTTTCATTCAACTTCCCCAAATATTAACGTTATAGATATGCATCTAATCAACAAAATCAATAAATGATTATTAACACTGTAAAATGAATGCCTGTACAAACCTTATTCAAATCCCCTCTATCTTCTGACTAATTCCTTTTTCTGGACCAGGATCCAATCTAGTATCACATTAAAAAAAAAAAAAAAAAAAAAAAAAAAAAAAAAAAAAAAAAAAAAAAAAAAAAAAAAAAAAAAAAAAAAAAAAAAAAAAAAAAAAAAAAAAAAAAAAAAAAAAAAAAAAAAAAAAAAAAAAAAAAAAAAAAAAAAAAAAAAAAAAAAAAAAAAAAAAAAAAAAAAAAAAAAAAAAAAAAAAAAAAAAAAAAAAAAAAAAAAAAAAAAAAAAAAAAAAAAAAAAAAAAAAAAAAAAAAAAAAAAAAAAAAAAAAAAAAAAAAAAAAAAAAAAAAAAAAAAAAAAAAAAAAAAAAAAAAAAAAAAAAAAAAAAAAAAAAAAAAAAAAAAAAAAAAAAAAAAAAAAAAAAAAAAAAAAAAAAAAAAAAAAAAAAAAAAAAAAAAAAAAAAAAAAAAAAAAAAAAAAAAAAAAAAAAAAAAAAAAAAAAAAAAAAAAAAAAAAAAAAAAAAAAAAAAAAAAAAAAAAAAAAAAAAAAAAAAAAAAAAAAAAAAAAAAAAAAAAAAAAAAAAAAAAAAAAAAAAAAAAAAAAAAAAAAAAAAAAAAAAAAAAAAAAAAAAAAAAAAAAAAGGCAGAATCAGGTGTGATGACACTTGCTTATAATTCCAGCATTTTGAGAGTGAAAGTGGGGAGATCACTTGAGCCCAGAAGTTTGAGATCAGCCTGGGGTTTCACCAGCATGGCTTTTTCTGTATACCATTACATCCTCTCTCTCAATACTTCTTTGCCTTTGAAGATCCCTCTGGTCAGACCAGCCAGTTAACATGGATGGTGCTGCCTCAGGGATTTTGAGACAGTCCTCATTTCTTTTGACAGGCATTGTCAAAGGACCTCTCTGAGTTTTCCCATCCTCAGGTCAGGGTCTTGCAATATATGAGTGACATGCTGCTCTGTGCTGCAACTGAGGAAGCTTCTCAGGAAGGCACTGAAAACTCTTCTTAATTTCTTAGCAGACAGAGGTTTCAAAACCCAAGGCCCAGCTTTGCCAAACCTCAGTGAAGTACCTAGGCCTAATAAAGTCTGACGGGACTAGAGCGTTAGGGGAAGAAAGGATTAAGTCCATTTCCTTTTTCCCACTCCCTAAAACCCTCAAGCAACTAAGGATTTTTGGGCATTACAAGATTTTGCAGACTATGGATACCTGGGTATGGTGAGATACAACATCCCGTATATCACCTCATAAAAGAAACTCAAGTGGCTACAACTCATTTTCTAACCTGGGAACCTGAAGTTCCAAAGGTCTTCAACCAGCTGAAACAAGCCTTACTTAAGGCACCATCCCTCAGCTTTCCCATAGGGAGGGCCTGCAATCTTTATGTATCAGAAATGCAAGGAATGGCCCTGAGAGTTTTAACTCAAGCCCGAGGACCAACTCAACAGCCAGTGGGCTACCTGAGCAAGGAACTGGATCTGATGGCTAAAGGATGGCCAGCATGCCTCTGAGCAGTTGCCACAATGGCTCTACTGGTATTGAAGGCCACCAAATTAACCTTTGGAAATGGCTTAACTTTTATACCCCACGTAATTTAGATTGCTGTCTTGTAGGGGAAGCCTTTAGCTAACAGACAGGTGACTCCTTAAATATTATCTTCTGCTGTTAGAAGGGTCTACAATCCAATTGAAAACTTGTTCTCACCTAAACCTAACCACTTTCCACCCTGAGGAACCTGAACATGACCATGAAGAAGTTGTGGTACAGACCTGCATAGCCAGGGAGGATCTCAGGGAACCTCCTCTAGAAAATCCAAACTGCAGCCTCTTCATGGATGGAGGTTTCTTTGGAAAGCAGAGTCCATAAGGCAGGATATGTCACAGTCACTCTGAATGATGTTACTGAAAGTGGGCCCCTCTCTCCAGGCACACATGCTCAACTAGCTGAACTGATAGCTCTTACAAGAACTCTTGAATTAAGGAAGGGAAAGGTAGCTAACATTTACGCTGACTCCAAATATGCTTTCTTAGTTCTCCATGCTTGTTGCAGGAAGTCAGGGACCCCGAATGGAGGGACCAGCTGGAGCCATGGCAGAGGAACATAAATTGTGAAGATTTCATGGACATTTATCACTTCCCAAATAATACCTTCATAATTTCTTACACCTGTCTTACTTTAGTGTCTTAATCCTGTTATCTTCATAACCTGAGGATGTACCTCACCTCAGGACCCTGTGATAATTGTGTCTAACTGTATAAATTGATTGTAAAACATGTGTGTTTGAAAAATATGAATTCAGTGCACCCTGAAAAATAACAGAATAACAGTGATTTTAGGGAACAAGGGAAGACTATCATAAGGTCTGACTGTCTGCGGGGTCAGGCAAAAAGATCCATATTTTTCTTCTTGCAGACAGCCTATAACTGGATGTGCAAGTAGGGAAGATATCACTAAATTCTTTTCCTGGAAAGGAATATTAATATTAATACCCTGGGAAAAGAATTGCATTCCTGGGAGGAGGTCTATATATGGCTGCTCTGGGATTGTCTGTCTTACGTGGTTGAGATAATGACTGAAATATGCCCTAGTCTCCTGAAGTATCCTCAGGCTTATTAGGGTGGGGAAAAAAACCTGCCCTGGTAAATTTGAGGTCAGACCAGTTCTCTGCTCTCAAACCCTGTTTTCTGTTGTTTAAGATGTTTATCAAGACAATACGTGCACAGCTGAACATAGACCCTTATCAGTAGTTCTGTTTTGCCTTTTGTCCTGTTTCCTCAGAAGCATGTGATCTTTGTTTTCCTTTTTGCCCTTTGAAGCGTGTGATCTTGGGATCTACTCCCTGTTCTTGCACTCCCTCCCCTTTTGAAATCCTTAATAAAAACTTGCTGGTTTTGTGGCTCAGGTGGGCATCAAGGTCCTACCCATATGTGATATCACCCCCAGAGGCCCAGCTGTAAAATTCATCTCTTTGTACTCTTTATCTCTCAGCTGGCCAACACTTATGAAAAATAGAAAGAACATACATTGAAATATTTAGGGTGGGTTCCCCTGATACATGTTCATGCTGCAATTTGGAAGGAAAGAGTCTTACTACTAATGGATCTCCTATAAAATACCATCGGGAAATTAACAGGTTATTATCCTCAGTATTCCTTCCACAAGAGGTAGCAGTAATGCATTGTAAGGGACATCAGAAGGGAACAGATGAATTAGCCAAAGGAAACAAGTTAGCTGATCAGGCAGCCAAGTCAGTGGCAAGAAAGCCTCAGGATCTTAACACACTAAAAGGCTCTCTAATCTGGGAAGGCTCCATAAGAAAAATTAAGCCTCAGCCTCCCAGGTAGCTGAGATTACAGGTGCCTGCCACCATGCAAGGCTAATTTTTTTTTTTTTTTTTTTGAGATGTAGTTTTGCTCTTGTCGCCCAGACTGGCATGCAGTGGCGCAATATCCACTCACTGCAACCTCTGCCTCCCAGGTTCAAGCCATTCTCCTGCCTCAGCCTCCCAGGTAGCTGAGATTACAGGTGCCTGCCACCATGCAAGGCTAATTTTTTTTTTTTTTTTTTTTTTTTTTTTTTTTTTTTTTTTTTTTTTTTTTTTTTTTTTTTTTTTTTTTTTTTTTTTTTTTTTTTGAGATGTAGTTTTGCTCTTGTCGCCCAGACTGGCATGCAGTGGCGCAATATCCACTCACTGCAACCTCTGCCTCCCAGGTTCAAGCCATTCTCCTGCCTCAGCCTCCCAGGTAGCTGAGATTACAGGTGCCTGCCACCATGCAAGGCTAATTTTTTTTAATTTTTAGTAGAGATGGGGTTTCACCATATTGGCCAGGCTGGTCTCGAACTCCTGACGTCAGGCAATCCACCCAACCCGGCCTCCCAAAATACTGGGATTGCAGGTGTGAGCCACTATGCCTGGCCTTACCAATGATTTTCTATTAAACCTCTGAATTGGTTAAACATGTAACCTCTCTGGCTCACTTTCAACAGAAATTAACACAACTAGCAGAAGTCCAACTACAGAAAATAAGACCACCTTTATTTAACCCAGGAGATTTGGTATTAGGAAAGCTCTCCCTTCTCTCTCTCCTTCCCTAAGCTCAAGCTGGGAAGAAACTTACACTGTTCTTCTTTCAACACCCTCAGCAGTAAAACTTACAGGTATTGACTCCTGGATATGTGACGCTTGAGCCAAAGTCTGGGAAAGCTGAGGGAGCAACCCCTGACAGCCTAGAGGAATGTCCCACATATCAATGTGAAGAGATAGGAGAACTTAAGCTAAAAATCATAAAAGGTAAGTAAATGAGTGAGGTCTCCTCATCCTCCTCAGTCCCACCCCTACCTCACCAGATACTTTGTCATTTCTACCTTTCCTCTCAAGATTCACCACCAGATACTAGAATTTCTTTTTGACACAACTTGCAGGGAGATTTTGATTATCCATGGGATTACATTTGTAATTTCATAGACCCCCAAAGGGAAATTCTATATCTTGGGGAGAAAGATTTTAGATATAAATTATTTACTACACCACTCTTGTGGGAATTTTTATACTCTACTATTTGCAGCATGACTATACACTGTGGCACTCACAATGTGAAACTCTGGATGGGAAATTCTAATTGCTGTAATATTCTGCTTAATTATCAACTTTATAGCAGGACTAATCATTACAGAAAAGATTTAGCCAAAGTTAACACTAAAGTTACTCTCAACACCCAATCCAATGCCACTTATCCAAAAAAAAATAGTTTCTATATTATCGCTTCTGGTGAGGTGCAGTGACATCTGGTGGAGGAAATCAGTATTACAACCCATCAGAACAGCTAACAGCTATCAAACTCTACTGTCATGGTTGTGGCCTGTAGTACCCTTACTAACAATGATAATCTTAATACTCATATTCAAACTCTATACTCTAAACCATCTTATAACATTTATCTCTTCTCATCTAGAAGCTATTAAACTCCAAATGGTGCTGCACACAATGGAACCACACATGGACATGCATCTCCTCTGAGGACGCTTAGATTGACCTCAGGAGGAGACTTAACTGTTGTTTCCCACACGACACCCCTTTTCAGCAGGAAGTAGCCAGAAAGAATCATTGTCCAATACCCCTTAACAGCAGTTGGGTTTACTACTCCTAAGGGGGGAAATGTGATACAGGAGATAAAAAGAAGTTATTTAGGCAGATAGTAAAAGCAACAGAGTTCTTGGTGAAATTTCCCTTTTAATAAAAAAGCAGCCCCCAAATCATTTCTTTTCTAACAAAGAGCAGCCTGAAAAATCGAACTGCAGAAATAGATAAGTAAGTTGCAATCTTGCTTATCAGTGAATGCCAGCAGCTGTGCCTATAGAAAGGAGCTACCAGCGGGTAGGGGGCAGACATGTTCTACATGGAGGCTCCATCTTTCCTTTTCTTTGTCACCACATGTACAGTAAAGAAACTGGCAACATGGTGCCAGTCAGGTAGAAAAACCCATCTGCATAATAAAAGATTAGGTTTGGGGCAGCCAGATTTTCACACCCTATGCAAATGGCACACCTAGCCCAAACCAGTTTTTTGCACCTTATGCAAATGGAACACCTGGTCTGACTAATATCGCCTGCCCTTTGTAAATAAGACACCACCTCCTCCTTCTCATCTGTAAAACCTGCTGCTTTTCACCACAGAAGCAGCAACCCATTTCTCCAGGACCCCTCTCTGCTGCACAGAGCTCTTCTCTTTCTTTCACCTATTAAACTTCCACTCTAAACCTAGTTTTCTGTAGACATGAGACAATAAATCTTGGGTATTTACCCCAGACAATGATGCTGCTTCACTTTTCTGCTTTTCTTATTTGTTTCTTGAATTTTTTTTTTCAGGTGACTGGAATCAATTTAAATCATGTGCTTAGTCTCTCCGTTCCTTTCTTAACAATTTTTCTTTTATTCATTCCTCTCTTTATCTCCCTCTTGCTACACTTGATGCCACATGAGGGAACCTAAAGAATTCTGAACAGTCTGGGACCACTTAGGATAAACAGGAAAGATCCCAAAGACTTTTCTGTTTGGGAAGATTCTGTGTTTTTCCACATGGAACCCCAAGAGTTGTGAGTGAATGGATTCCTTTCCAGTCTAAAACCCTGCTCTGTTTTCTGTGATGTTACCTGACCTCTGGCTTTTAGGGTCATCGGAGATTACTTTGTACTGTACAAACATTTCATCTTGTGTGTGTGCTGGCTGCTGGGTCAGTGGTAAATCTATGGTTTTGGAGGTGACTAACAGTGGTTATAACAAATGATTACTACTTCAGAAGACTACTTGTATCTTTGCATGTTTAGATAAGAAAGACACAGTTTAAACAATGAGAAAAATGCCTTTGTAGCAAAGTAAACTGTGGAAGTGTTGCACATTATGGTTCCCATGGCATTTTACTCTTTTTGGGGACCTGGGATTCAGTGAAATCCTTGATTTTTAAAGGTCTAGGTCCTCTCCCTTCCAACTGTGCTTCTTTTCATATATTTATATTATTAGGGTCTAAAGATTGCAAAGACTTTGTCAACCCTCTTCTTTAATGGGCTCTGTCCTGAGCTCAGTGGTCCAGTTGGTAAACAGAGACCAAATTAAAGCTACCTATTAAAATAAAATTAGTTGTCTTATAAAATCTTATGGTAAATTTCTATCATTTTTGTGTTACCTTAGCATTTATTTTTAACCTTTGTTGAACACATCCAAAGTCCTTCTTGTAAAAGGTTAAATTCTATCCCCTTTTGTGTTTTGAGATGCAAATTTGCTACCCATTTTTTCTACAACTCAGTAAGGGCTTCTTCAGATAAATGTTAACTTTTTCATTTACAAAGGCACAATTTGAATCCAACTGTGCTTTTAAAATAGCGAGTTTTACCAATCCCATGCTTAAGGTCCTAAACTTAATACTCTAAAGTTTTTTTGTCACCCTTTATCTTTAGGGGTACATGTATATGCAATATGCTACATTACATATACGTATATGTCTATCTGTATGTTGGTATATAGTTTACATATGGTATCAATTTAATGTAGAGATAAATGAGTACCCATAAATAAATACGCACAAATACTTTTAGGTTCATGCAATTTTAGTAACCTTTAAACAAAGATAGTTTTTAAATTATTGGTAAAATAAAGTAGAAATGTCTTCAGAATTTAATTTAGATAGTTGTGCCTGGGTCTGTTGGCAGACAGGTTTATAATGTCTACTAGATGTTTTAAGGTCATCAAACAGCTGCTCTGCATATATACATTTCCTTAATTTCTCAGTAGGGTCATGTCTTTATATTTGAACTCTTAGATTCTGAGTTCAAGAGATGTAACCATAGCAAAGCCTGGGAACAAAAGCAAGTCTATGTCCCAGCTGTGCCTCTTGACCATGCTGGGAGAGATTCCAGGCATTATCTCCGTAGCTCTGTTCTTTGTCCTGAGCTTCACATCAGGTACATAGTTAGAATTGCTTAACTTCTAGTTTGTTCTGCTGAATATAAGGGTGTATTAGCCTGTTCCCATGTTGCTACCAACAAATATCTGAGACTGGGAAATTTATAAAGAAAAGAGGTTGAGGCTGGGCATGGCGGCTCACACCTGTAATCTCAGCAATTTGGGAGACTGAGACGGGCGGATCACAAGGTCAGGAGATAGAGACCATCCTCGCTAACATGGTGAAACCCCGTCTCTACTAAAAATACAAAAAATTAGCTGGGCGTGGTGGTGGGCACCTGTAGTCCCAACTACTCAGGAGGCTGAGGCAGAAGAATGGCGTGAACCCGGGAGGCGGAGCTTGCAGTGAGCCGGGATCACGCCACTGCACTCCAGCCTGGGAGACAGAGCGAGACTCCATCTCAAAAAAAAAAAAAAAAAAGAAAGAAAAAAGAAAAAGAAAAGAGGTTGAATTCACCCATGGTTTGGCAGGCTGTACAGGAAGCATAATTCTGGCACCTGCTCTGCTTCTGGGGAGGCCTCAGAAAACTTACAATGGAAGAAGGCAAAGAGGGAGCAAGGCATCTCACATGATGGAGGCAGGAAGAGGAGAGCAAGGGGGAGGTGCTACACATGGTTAAACAATCAGATCTCACAAGAATTCTCAATCATTATGGCAGCACCAAGGGCAATGATGTTATATCATGACAGACCTCCCCCATATTTCAATCACTTCTCACCACGCCCCACCTCCAACACTGGAGATTACAATTTGATATGAGATTTGGGCAGAGACACAGATCCAAACCATATCAAAGGGTTACTAGGAGCTTATTATGTAATTACGGTATGTGATTAAAACAATATAGGAAAAAACAACCCTGTATGCAAAGTATATTACAAAAAGTAGAATGTGTTTTTAGTTTAAAAAGGTACTAGAAGAAATGGATAAATTCCTGGACACATAGAGCCTCCCAAGTCTAAACCAGGCAGAATTCGAATCTCTGAAGAGACCAATAACAAATTCTGAAATTGAGGCAGTAATTAATAGCCTACCAACCAAAAAAAAGCCCAGGACCAGACGGATTCACAGAGGTACAAACAGGAGCTGGTACCATTCCTTCTGAAGTTATTCCAAACAATAGAAAAATAGGGACTCCTCCCTAACACATTTTATGAGGCCAGCATCATCCTGATACCAAAACCTGGCAGAGACACAGATCCAAACCATATCAAAGGGTTACTAGGAGCTTATTATGTAATTACGGTATGGGATTAAAACAGATATGGAAAAAACAACCCTATATGCAAAGTATATTATAAAAAGTAGAATGTGTTTTTAGTTTAAAAAGGTACTAGAAGAAATGGATAAATTCCTGGACACATAGAGCCTCCCAAGTCTAAACCAGGCAGAATTCGAATCTCTGAAGAGACCAATAACAAATTCTGAAATTGAGGCAGTAATTAATAGCCTACCAACCAAAAAAAAGCCCAGGACCAGACGGATTCACAGAGGTACAAACAGGAGCTGGTACCATTCCTTCTGAAGTTATTCCAAACAATAGAAAAATAGGGACTCCTCCCTAACACATTTTATGAGGCCAGCATCATCCTGATACCAAAACCTGGCAGAGACACAACCAAAAAAGAAAATTTCAGGCCAATATCCCTGATGAACATCGATGCAAAAATCCTCAATAAAATATTTCCAAACCGAATCCAGCAGCACATCAAAAAGCTTACCCACCACGATCAAGTCAGCTTCATACCTGGGATGCAAGGCTGATTCAACATATACAAATCAATAAATGTAATCCATTACATAAACAAAACCAATGACAAGAACCACATGATTATCTCAATAGACACAGAAAAAGCTTTTGATAAAGTTCAACACCCCTTCATGCTAAAAACTCTCAATAAACTAGGTGTTGATGGAATGTGTCTCAAAATAATAAGAGCTATTTATGACAAACCCACAGCCAATATCATACTGAATGGGCAAAACTGGAAGCATTTCCTTTGAAAACCGGCACAAGACAAGGATGCCATCTCTCTCCACTCCTATTCAACATAGTATTGGAAGTTCTGGCCAGGGCAATCAGGCAAGAAAAAGAAACAAAGGGCGTTTATACAGGGAAAGAGGAAGTCAAATTGTCTCTGTAAATGGCATGATTGTATATTTAGAAAACCCCATCGTCTCAGCCAAAATCTCCTTAAGCTGATAACCAACTTCAGCAAAGTCTCAGGATACAAAATCAATATGCAAAAATCACTTGCATTCCTATACACCAAAAACAGACAAACAGAGAGCCAAATCATGAGAGAACTCCCATTCACAATTGCTACAACGTGAATAAAATACCTAGGAATCCAACTTACAAGGGATCTGAAGGACCTCTTCAAAGAGAACTACAAACCACTGCTCAAGCAAATAAGAGAAGACACAAACAAATGGAAAAACATTTCACGCTTCCGTGGATAGGAGGAATCAATATGGTGAAAACGGCCATACTGCCCAAAGTAATGTATAGATTCAATGCTATCCCCATCAAGCTACCATTGACTTTCTTCTCAGAAAAAACTACGGCCGGGCGCGGTGGCTCATGCTTGTAATCCCAGCACTTTGGGAGACCGAGGCCGGCGGATCACGAGGTCAGGAGATCGAGACCACAGTGAAACCCCGTCTCTGCTAAAAAAAATACAAAAAATTAGCCGGGCGTGGTGGCGGGCGCCTGTAGTCCCAGCTACTTGGAGAGGCTGAGGCAGGAGAATGGCATGAACCTGGGAGGTGGAGCTTGCAGTAATGTGACGGGTGCCACTGCACTCCAGCCTGGGCGACAGAGCAAGACTCCATCTTAAAAAAAAAAAAAAAAAAAACTACTTTAAATTTCATATGGAACCAAAACAGAGCCTGTATAGCCAAGACAATCGTAAGCAAAAAGAACAAAGCTGAAGGCATCATGCTACCTGACTTCAAACTATGCTACAAGGCTACAATAACCAAAAAAAATTACTGGTACCAAAACAGATATATAGACCAATGGAACAGAACAGAGGCCTCAGAAGTAGCACCACACATCTATAACTATGACAAACCTGACAAAAACAAGCAATGGGGAAAGGATTCCCTATTTAATAAATGGTACTGGGAAAACTGGCTAGCCATATGCAGAAAACTGAAACTGGACCCCTTCCTTACATGTTATACAAAAATTAACTCAGGATGGATTAAATAGTTAAACATAAGGCCTAAAACAGTCAAAACCCTAGAAGAAAACCTAAGCAATACCATTCAGGATATAGGCATGGGCAAACACTTCATGACTAAAACACCAAAAGCAATGGCAACAAAAGCCAAAATTGACCAATGGGACCTAATTAAACTAAAGAGCTTCTGCACAGCAAAAGAAACTATCATCAGAGTGAACAGGCATCCTACAGAATAGGAGAAAAGTTTTACAATCAATCCATGTGACAAAGGGCTAATATCCAGAATCTACAGGAACTTAAATTTACAAGAAAAAAACAAACATCCCCATCAAAAAGAGGGAGAAGGATATGAACAGGCACTTCTCAAAAGAAGACATTTATTGACCAACAAACATATGGAAAAAAACTCATCATCCCTGGTCATTAGAGAAATGCAAATCAAAATCACAATGAGATACAATCTCATGCGAGTTAGGATGGCAACCATTAAAAAGTCAGGAAACAACAGATGCTGGAGAGGATGTGGAGAAATAAGAACACATTTACACTGTTGGTGGGACAGCAAATTAGTTCAACCATTGTGGAAGACAGTGTGGCAATTCCTCAAGGATCTAGAACAAGAAATACCATTTGACCCAGTAATCCCATTACTGGTTATATACTCAAAGGATTATAAATTATTCTACCATAAAGACACATGCACACGTATGTTTATTGCAGCACTATTTACAATAGCAAAGACTTGGAACCAACCCAAATACCTATCAAGGATAGACAGGATAAAGAAAATGTGGCACATATATACCATGGAATACAACACAGCCATAAAAAAGGATGAGTTCATGTCCTTTGCAGGGACATGGATGAAGCCTCAAACCATAATTCTCAGCAAACTAACACAGGAACAGAAAACCAAACACCGCATGTTCTAACCCATAAGTGGGAGTTGAACAATGAGAACATATAGACACACGGAGGGGAACATCACACACTGGGGCCTGTTGGCGTTCAGGGGATAGGGAGGGATAGCATTAGGAGAAATACCTAATGTATGTGATGGGTTGATGGGTGCAGCAAACCACCATGGTACATGTATACCTATGTAACAAACCTGCACGTTCTGCACATGTATCCCAGAACTTAACGTATAATAATAAAAAAAAGAAAATTTAAAAAGTGGAAAAAAAAAGTCACCTTCTACTGCAGATGAGAAGAAGCTGAGGGAATTTAAGTCAGTGGACCATGGTCATCCAGTCAGTTCATAGCAGAACTACTGTGTTTCATCTTAAAGTTTATGCACAGTCAGAAAAGTGAGACACAGAAGGAAGGCAAAGCTAATTTTTGTT
Organism: Hoolock leuconedys; assembly: GCA_023748175.1. Taxonomy (NCBI): domain Eukaryota; kingdom Metazoa; phylum Chordata; class Mammalia; order Primates; family Hylobatidae; genus Hoolock; species Hoolock leuconedys. The sequence continues at coordinate 147,842 of JAKGGE010001165.1, read as the reverse complement.
GTGGTTGAATACCATAGTTGGCAATGCGGTGTTACACAGAATCATGGCCTCCTAAAAATGTCCACATCCTGACTCCTGGAACCAGTGCATGTTACTATATTCGGCAAAAAGACTTCAAAGATGTGATGAGGTTAAGAATCTTGAGATGGGAAGGTTATTCTGGATTATCTCAGTGGGCCCAGGGTATCATAAGGGTATTTGTAAGTGAAAGAGGGAGGCAGGAGGGTCAGGATGAGAATAATGCAGCCTGAGAGATACCACTGGCCATCACTGGCTGTGAATGTGCATCAAAAGACAAAATTACTATAGATCTATAACGAAATTACTTATAGTTATGGCTTTTTTTTTTTGAGATGGTGTCTCACTTTGTCACCCAGGCTGGGGTGCAGTGGCACCATCTCAGCTCACTGCAAGCTCCACCTCCCGGGTTCATGCCATTCTCCTGCCTTAGTCTCCCGAGTAGCTGGGACTACAGACACCTGCCACCATGCCCAGCTAATTATTTTTTGTATTTTTAGTACAAAAAATACCCCATGTTATCCAGGATGGTCTCGATCTCCTGACCTTGTGTCTGCCCATTTCGGCCTCCAAAAGTGCTGGGATTACAGGCGTGAGCCACGCGCCTGGCAAGATCTAATTGGCTTTTAATTGTGATTCATGATTTGGGGCAGAAATCATTCTATAAATACACTGATAGCTTCCCCTGGGCGATACAATAACACAACTGTGGATTTTGTCAAATGAGAACCAGTAAACAGAGCCATAGAAATGGATTGGTTAACATCAATGTACTTCAGGTCACTTTTTTGTAACAGTTAAAGCAGAGGTGACTTCCTTATTATGCTGACTCAAGTAGACTGGAATCTCCTGTTCTCAGAAAAAAAAAAAAGATTGGTCTGTTTTGGAATCTATCTGCTTCCTTAAAGTTTCAGTTGGAGTGTGTAGCATTTAACATGAGTAGCTCTGTTTTGGAGTCTCTAGGCTCTCACTAAGGGCCCAGAACTTAAAACATTAGCATTACTTTCCGTCACCATCATTTTGAGCTTCCATTATTCATAGGTTATAATGTCTTCCTGATCACACATTTCTTTGAGTTTTTGTAACTCCAGCCAAAGAGACACCATTTGATATTGGATGGATGGCTGCACGCAAACATTTAAAAACTTTTGGAGAATACAACAGAATACAACACACCAGAAGACTACTAATATGACAATCAGGAAGATAATACCAAGAGTTTGGAGTATGCACCTTAGGCAAGATGCAAACCAACTAAAATAGAATACATCAAAGAGTGAGCCAGAAGAGCCTAGCCATTTTAACCAAGCAGCACATTTGTTAGTTTTTGCAACTGAGTCTCTATAATATCCGATGTATTCATCCATGTATGAAAAGAAGTGTCAGAAACTGCACAGACTCCTTCCTGTTCAGCTAGTAGTGACCAATTCTATTAACTAGCATCCCATGGCTGGGTTAAATTAAACAGGGAGTGAGAACAGGTGAGTCTGAAGGTCTAAAGTCTAAAAGGGACCACTGCACATTTGAACAAACAGCTGTGTTAAAGATGCTGCTAATGAGCCTGAGGCTCTTGCCAGAGGCAGATGCCCAATTTTGAACTTTACAGCCACCAGAATCATAAGCCATATAAACCTGTTTTCTTTATAAGCTACCCAGTCTCAGGTATTTTGCTATAGCAAAATAAAATGGACTAAGACAAATATACAGCTGTTAAAAGACTAAGAGATTTTTATATCCTGATGTGGAATGACCTGCAAGATATATTGTTAAATGAAGAAGCCAGATGCAAACAGTGTGCATCAAATGTTTACCATTTACTTTCCAAAAAAAGGAAGAAAGACTAGACCAATGTGCTTATAAGATGTGTCGGTGGTATAGTGGGGAGCATGGCTGCCTTCCAACGTGCTTGTAAATATTAGGTTGGTGCAAAAGTAATTGTGGTTTTGCCATTAAAAGTATGGTCAAAACCACAATTGCTTTTGCACCAACCTAACACGGAGAGTATGTCTGGGTCAGACATAAGAAACAGATATTCCTGGTTGCCTCTGCAGAGGGAAACCATGTGATAGGATGGAGGAGGGATAGGTGTTATGAGGGACACTTTCAGTATATGCTTTTCTACCTGTTGAAATTTGTACTGTTAATACATTATCTGTCCAAACAAGTAAAATTTATGATTATAAAAATATACACTAAATCATTAAAAGTGGTTATTGCTGAAGGAAAAAAAGATGCTGCTAATGTCAGCATTGGGTGGACTAAAGGATCTCTTATGTTATGTGGAAATAAGGAAATGAATGATAGATTTAACACTCTGTTAAGCTACCCTCAGAAGATACTTCTTGTGAAATTCTAATGACAGCATTATCTCACCAAGAAAAAGGGGCAAACATGAGCAAGGACAAATTAACAGGGGCAAGAGCCTCATCAGGATGGGGAGTCTTGTTCTGACATCTTGGGAAAAGCTGTCCACAGTGTGAGATCATCAACTTCTTGTCCTGGTTTGCAGTTAAGTGTCTCTAGTTATGGTGTCAAACATTTTGGTCAGCTCTGAGTGGCCAATACCTGAGACACAAAGGTTTTCCCATGAAATTTACATTGAGTTTTCCCCCTCCAGCTTATAGGGCTTCAGGAACACAGCAGATCTTGTTCTTATTGATTCCATAGGAGAAAATTGGATTGGAGAAACTAGAAGAATTCAGGGTCCAGTCCAGTCTACAGGGGGATTATAAAAACTCAAAAACAATGAACAGAGCTGAAATCTCATAAAAGTTGTACTCCAGTTTTTCTTCTCAACATAATTTTTCTCTCTATGGGCATCTGTACTTCTACCAAAGATAATACCACTAAGGCAATTTTGTTTGCAAAATAGATTGAGTCTCATCAAACTTGGCCTGACTGTTTACATAAGTGCAGAAAGAGTTGTAATGGATCACATTGGCCCTTCTAAAACTTTGCTTTGCTGGATATTTTTTATAAGGAATCTCAGATTAAACTTTCAAAAACCTCTCGAGACCAGGAAGCCAAACCAAGGCTTACTTTACACTTGCCTGCAGTATGTGTGGTTTCATTCTATTTATATTTTCAAATGTAATATCCCAGTCAAAGCCTTGGTAATACAACCAATGTTTTCAAATGTATTCTGTTATAAAGAGAGCAGATATTTATTGAACTTAAGCAAATATCCGTATTACCATAAACATATGAATACTCATGAATAGTTGCCCAATTCTAAGGCACTCAGGTAGGGAGCAAGAGTAAATGCTTCAATTTTTGTTCACAAAAGTATACTTTGTCAAATTACTGTGTGCTATAGATTGGTTAAAAGAAAAAATTCCATAAATCTGGAAAACAAGCCACTTAAAGAATCAGCAAAACGCCATACAAAAAATCATAAAATCATTCTCATCATTATTATTATTTAGTCCAATGAAATTGAGTTTTTTCCTGCTTGGTCTTGGCTGGCAATTTCATGAAGGTGTCAGAAGAACTTGGAAGTTCTTAGACAGTCCAGTGGTATCTTAAATTCATCAGAAACTTGTATTAAAGAGTCCTTGTCAGAGCTCCTTTTCTGTAAATCTCCTTGAAGCAAGAAGCAATTTTGGACTGTAGCTGATCGGAAATGCTTTGAAGAAGAATCAAAACAACTGTCTATGAATGACAGAGTTAAAATGACTATGGTTAAAAACCCGATGAGAGTTCATTACGATAAAGACATGGCTCATATAGAAATCCAGTTGCTTCTGTGGCATATGACATTATGACTGATATTAGATTTCTATGAATCTCATACAATTTTTGGAACACTCGTATCAGTAACATACCCATAAATTAACATTGAGAATACTTAGCATCACTTATCAGTTGATAATGCTTCCCATATAATTTAACATATCAAATAAGGTGGCTTTTCCATTTAGCTTGTGTTTCTTAACTGGATTACTGAGTTCTTAGTGTAGCCCATTAATGAATACGGCCAACAAAGTATAGGCTTATGTATGTTGAAAAACTTCCCTAGGTCATCTACATAAAAACCGTTAACTTAGCCCTATGTCCTACCTATTTAAACAGGGGAGTTCTCCATCCTGGTTACGCATTAGTACCATCTGGGGAAGTTTAAAAATTATCAATGCCTGGGTCCCACGCCAGACCACTAAATCAGAACGTATGGGGAGTGAGGGCTTCAGCATCAATTTTTAAAAAATATTTTCCCAGTGATTCCAATGTGTGGCTGTATTTCCCATCAGATTTATCTGAATTCTTGTGGCATTCACTTTGTTCTATTTTGGTATTATAATTACTTTTTTTTTGGCTGTAAGTTTATTCAATGCAAAACAATCCTCTCCAATTTTTCTGAGATGGCTGACAACGTCCACATCCAAATCTGCCTCTAAACTGGAATTTGGTTGCTGACCCCGCCCCAGCCTTTGCTTTCTTTTCAGCACCAGGGGGCACAGCACTCTGTCTGTAGGTATCCCTGTTGGTTTCTTCTCTTGTGAGTCTTGCAGGTCGCTCACCCTCCAGACCTTTAGGCGGAGGCCTGCCAGTCTCTGGAAGGCTGTGGCGTAGGGTGGGAGGCACAATCTCTGGGGGCAGAAGAAGATAATCATGGAGATACTGGATGTCCTCATTGGTAAGGTACCAGTAGAAATGTCTCCAGGCAAACTGTTCCTTCACGTAGTCTCAGGATTTGAGAGGCTGCATGGCCTTCATGACATGAAGTTTGGACACATTCTTGTCTGCCAGCTCCGGGTGCTTAAGCGTGTGGAAATCCTTCTTGGCCACCACGACTCCTTCCTTAAAAGGAGTTCATGGCTGGGCGCAGTGGTTCACACATGTAATCTCAGCACTTTGGGAGGCTGAGGAGCAATTCCTATGTGCCAGGTTCTGTGCTAAGTACTTTACCTGTATCTTACTTGATTCATACAATAACCCTGCCTGGTAGACATTACTTCCATTTTACAGATGAAAAGACAGAGGCCTGGAGTAGTGAAAAAACTTTTCAGATGTCATATGGCTAGTGAGAAGTGAATCTAAGATTTGATTCTAGGATTACCTGACTTCAAAGCTAATGATAATAGTAGTAATATAGCAGCTACATTAACCATTTCCTGTGTGCATGGCATTTTTCTGAAGGTTAAATTGTGATTACATTAAACCTTTAAAACAATAGTATAAAGAAAGGGCTCTTACTGCAATTTTCAATTGAGGAATCAGAAGCTCAGATAAGTTAAGAATTTTGTGCAAGAAATTTATAACTTAACTCTCATATTAAAAAAGAAGGAAGATCTCAAGTCAACAACCTCTTTACAACTTCAGGATATAGGAGAAGAACAAACTAAACCCAAACAAAGTGAATGAAGGAAATAATAAGGTTTAGAGTGGATATAAAGAAAATGGACAATAGAAAAACAATAGAAGAAAACAATGAAACCAAAAGTTGGCTTTTCAAAATAAGATCAACAAAATTGACAACCATTAACTAGACTGACTAAGAGAAGAGAGAGAATATTGAAATTATTTAAAATCAGAAATGAAAATAAAGTCTCAGCACGGCACATGTTTTAATCCTATCACTTTGGGAGGCCACAGTGGGAGAATCACTTGAGGTAAGGAGTTTGAGACCAGTCTGGGCAACAAAGGGAGATGGGGTCTCTACAAACACAAGTTTTTAAATTAGCAGAGCATGGTAACATGCACCTGTAGTCCAAGCTACTTGTGAGGCTGAGGTGAGGGGATCACTTGAGCTCAGGAGGTTGACTCTGCAGTGAGGTCTGATCATGCCACTGCACTCCAGCATGGTCTGGCCTATAGAGTACAAGCCTGTCTCTCTCTCTATGCAAACAGAAGAGAAAGAAAATTTAGATATTACTATCAATTATACAGAAATAATGATTAGAAAAATACTAGGAATAATTGTATACCAATATATTGGATAAACTAGATGAAATGGACAAATTCCTAGAGACACACAAAATATCTGAATAGACCTATAATTAGTAAGAAGATTGAATAACTAAAAGCATTTGACAAAATTTAATAATTTTTCATAATAAGAACATTCTCCATATGAATGAAAACACCTCAACATAATAAAGGCAATATGTGAAAAGCCCAAGGCAAACATCATATTCAATGGAGAAACACTGAAAGCTCTTTCTCTATGATCAGGAACGAGGCAAGGATGCCTGCTTTCACCACTTCTATTCAACATAGTATTAGACGCCCTAACCAAAGAAATTAGGCAAGAAAAAAAAGACTTAAATTGGAAAAAGTAGTTATATTATCTCTCTGTTCAAAGGTAATTTTACCTTGTATGTAGAAAAACCTTAAGATGAAAAAACCCTGTAAGAACTAATAAATAAATTCAGTAATGTTGCTGGATACTAAATTAAAATGCAACATCCGTCCATCTCGACCTCCCAAAGTGCTGGGATTATACGCGTGAGCCACCGCGCCTGGCCAAAACTTTCAAATTTCAAAAAACGTTATTGAGAAAAGTGAAAAGGCAACCCATGAAATGGGAAAAATATTTGCAAATTATATATCTGATAAGGGATTAATTTCCAGAATATATAAAGAACTATTACAAATCAACAACAGCACAACTCCAAAAAAAAAAAAACAATTAAAAAATGAACAAAGGACTAAAATAGAGATTTCTCCAAGGAAGATATACAAATGACAAATAAACACATGTAGAGATGCTCGACATCACTAATACTTAGAGATACGCAAATCAAAACCACAACTATACTCCACCTCACTCACATTATGATAGCTTTGATAAAAACAACAGCAGCACAAAGCAAAAAGTATCTTCAACTAAATGGAAAATCTGGAGCTCTAGTGCGTTGCTGATGGAAATGGGAAATGCTATAGCTGCTGTGGAAAATGGTATGGCTATTTCCCAAAAAAAAAAAACAAAGAATTACCATTTGATCCAGCAATTCCACTTCTGGACATACATCTAAAACAATGGAAAGAAATCTGATTAGATATTTATGCACTGCCATCCACAACAGCATTACTAACAATAGCCAAAACGGTGGAAACAACTGAAAAGTTGATTGAAAGATAAGTGGATAGAAAAATGAGGTGTATCCACACATTGGAATGTTATTCAATCTAAACAAAGAATAAAATTCCAATACAAGGTGCAAAATGAATGAACCTTGAAGACATGATTCTAAGTGAAAAAAGCCAGACACCAAAGGACAACTATTATATAATTCCATTTATGTAAGATAGTTAGAATATTCGATCACATAGACACAGAAAGTAGAATGGTGAGTAGTAAGGGTTGGGTGGGAAGGAGTGAGAGTTGTCATGCATTGAGTACAGAGGTTTAGTATGGTAAGATGAAAAAGTTCTGGAAATGGATAGTGATAACGGTTATACAACACTAAATTGCACGCTTAAAAACAGTTAATGGTAAGTCTTATATTATATATATATGTATATATATATACACATATATATAGTGGCTGGTAGTCTTACCCTTTCTACAAATACACACTTTTTAGCACTGCCCCTTCCCTGCCCCCAAGGCCCAAGGGTTAATCTCCAAATGTTTCCATTGCATATCACTCACTGTCCTCTGTGCTGTGTCCCATGTGCTGTGCCCACAGCCTCATACAGCTGGTGACTTCAGAGTCAGGACACAGCTCAGGAGTCTGCCCTGAGGCTCCCTCTCTTCCCATTTCCCTGCAGCCTAACCTGGGGGAGGCTTTGCTTCTGCTGGCAGCTAGATTTAGCCAGATTCGGGACAGGCCACCCAGGCACCTTCTCCACCACCCTGTTTTCACAACAGGTGGAGTCAGGGCAAGGCCAGTCACCAAGTGAGCCTGAAGCAGAGCAGACAGCAGAGTCTGAGCTGCTTCTTCCTCATCCAAGGGGCATCCTCCTCTCATATGGGAAAAAGTGTGAGCTTGTTTCAAGGCTTCAGATATTCCTTGTAGCTCAAGGAGTAGGTAAAAGAAAACAAAGAGGTAACAGAAAAAAATGTGTTGGTAATAGAGAGAAGCAACGTGGCCTTGAGAATCCTCCTCCTTCAGCCTCAGTGAAGTGCTCTAGGGCTGACAAAGCCCCCTCCCCATATTTCTCAGGCTGGACCCAAGGGCAGCCATGAGAAAGAAAAACAAGGGGCAGGGAGTCATATAGATGCATTGGGAGGGTCCAAGAGAAAAATTTGGGATTTCCTTTTGTCCATTGGACATTGGCTGAGAATAAAATATTTTTCCTAACCCTTCTCTAAAAGCCAGATAGACTCTGCCCAAAAACATATTGCCAATCATGCAGGGATCCACTTATCAGAGACTGTGATCCTCTTGACTGTGAACTTACTGAGGTCAGTGGCTGAGTTATGGACAAAAGAGGCATAAGACCCCGCTATTCTTTGCAGTGATTTGGGGGATAAAGAGCTCTTGTGTGTATTGCTGGAGCTTTTCATTAATAAGCCAAGAATACTCCTGGTCTGTAGAAAGGCCACACTGTCCCTCTGAGCCAAAGAAGAAGAATCCTTAAGTCCCAACCAAACTCCTGCTGTGTCCACTGAGCTGGAGTCTGAGACATCCACCTGTTTCTCCATCACAAACTGGGGACCTCGAGTCTCCCATGACAGGAGCATCCCATTCCTCTCTTATTCTTGGATAAGGCTGGGCCTATCAAAATTTGCCTGGGGCAGGCAGTCATGGACAGCTTTGATGTCCAGGGCTGAGAGTCTCTGTGCTTGGACCTGAGAGGGACTGAGAGGCCTGGCTTCTGGCCATGTGGATTTGGGTTGGCAGCCTGGGCTACAGAGGACATCCAGGGTGACAGGGTAACTGTCACTGGCACTCACTCGATTCCAGATTTCACACTCATAGGGTCCTGTGTCATTCCTTGTGACACTGAGTACAGTGAGCGTCCTGTTGTTATTGGACAGCCGCAGCCTGGAACTGACCGGGAGGCTCTGACCATTTACCCAGGGTCTCTAGAGGAGGTGTCAGGGGAGCGTTCTCCCGAAAACACCCTGAAGTGAGCAGAATCTTAGGGCAGTGGGGAAGGAGCTGTGAAGACCCCTGGGAAAGAGGATTCCACACTGAGAAATGCCAAGGTCAGAGGTGTTGAAAAAATGGGAATCATGCTGCTGACCTTGACCCAGTAAGACACACCACAAACACACACACACACACATACTCTCTCTCTCTCTCTCTCTCTCTCTCTCACTCACTTTCCAAGGCTGATGGGTGAAGAGAACTTCTAACAACCCAGGGCCCATCTTTCCACCCCAATACATAGGTTCCAATATTGACTGATGCTCTTTTCCTTTACTAGCCTCACTTTTAACCTGCTCGGTCCCACCCACCACAACCCAAAGCATTATTGAATTGTTGAAGCCATGATGTTCCATGACCCAGAGGAGATGGAGGTTCATCTACATGCCCACAATGTGCCCCAGAATTTTCTTGGCTATACCTGGTACAAAGGGGAAAAATTGACCCCAACCATCAAACTGTAGGATATGCAATATACACAAAAAAATTTATCCGAGGACCAGCATACAGCGGTTGAGAGGTAACATTTAAAAATGCATCCCTGGTGATCCAGAAAGTCACCCAGAATGACACAGGATTCTACACCCTACAAGTCATAAAGCTAGATCTTGCCAATGAAGAAGAAACTGAACATATTAACGTATACTGTGAGTAATTCCTCTTGACTTCTGAATGTTGGGGGTCAGTTCTACTTCACACACACAGGATCATTAGCCCTTGGCTGTGCCTGTGTCCCCCTCTGCATTATGTCCCATTTTAGGGTTTGGGCATTTAGTGCAGGACACACACAGGGTAGACAAACTTCAACAGATCAGAATCCTTTCCTGCATCCAGACCTTGCAGACACTCACTGCTGAGAAGAGACAGTCTGGATGGGGAGACTGCAACCCGCTGTGCCAAGTACCCCATGCCCTCCCATGAACATGACCCAGAGAAAGATCCCGGGGAACTGGGTCAGTTCCTGGCCTGAGGGGACCCCTGAGATTCTCACAGAGAAGCTCAGCCCTGGAAGCCCCAGCCCCAGAACCCTGTCCCGGGATCCTGACTCCAAATGACCCTGGAAAACCTGTGGCTGGGCTGGTTCATAGCCTCCTGGGCAGGACTGACTGGAAGAAAGTATTTACCAGTTGTCTGAGGGCTGTGGTTCCTGGAGCTGCTCACCAGCCAGGGTTCACCCCCAGAGCCACATCGGGGCAATACAGAGCATTCTTTTTTATCTGAGACTAAGAGTCGAGAGGACATATGGACAAGCTTCTGAGGTCAACAGCCAACTTCCCTAGGAGGCTTGCGGGACTCCATGAAAACTTCAGTGTCCCCAGAGGCAGAAACAGAAGAGAGATGTCGTTGGTAGCAACTTGTTCACCAGGGATCAAGACTAAGGGTCCCTTTTTATGGAGGCAAATAATAAACAAATGCTCTTCATGTGAACACCTCCTCTGTGCCAAGCATTAGGTCAGATAACAATGAATAATTTAAAGCTCACTCACAAACAACATGAAAAACCACAGACTATTTGCCATTTAGCTTATTTGTGTGATTGAGAGGAACCTGAGGCACAGGGAGACACAGTAAATGAACCAAGATCACACAAACATTAAGGGTAGATCAGAGTCACATGAGGTCATTCTGCAGCCACAGCCCCATACTCTTTTCCATGAGAAGTGGGGGCTTAATGGGTTCCAAAGGATCCCACGGTCATCCATTGGCTCAAATTCTTTCTTTTTAGGCATCTAAACCTCAGAGGGGTGACACGAAATAGACAACTGATCAGTCTGTACTCTAGAACTTAATCACCTACCTCAACTATCAGAGTCAGTGCAAGGAATGCCCAGACTTCCCCCCAATATCCTCATCTTCTTCATTGAACCTGAAATCCTGTGTTTTACAAAGTGTCAATGTCACTCTCATGGGAAGATAAAGGAGAGGACTTTGCTTTCTCTCCCCACTCACACCCTGCACCAGCACAGGCCCGGTGTGAGACACATGCTCTGTAGTTCTCCCATGAAGGATGGAGGGATTGAATGAAGGAATGTGGCCACACCTGTTCTGTGTCCCTCAGGTGCTGAGATCCATGTTGATCCCTCTCACCCTCTCTGTCTAAAGCTACCCCATCTCAGGTGACTCTGGGCTTCCTAGCCCATGGGAGAGTTTCAGGACTTCCTGGTCCTGGACTGGGTCACTGGGGGCCCCTGACCTTTAAAATTCCTGAGGTCACTGGTCCCGACGGCTCACTGCCATGGGTGCCTCTGGCTCTCTGGGCTCCTCTGTGTCCCTCATTTTGCTCCCCCTTAATTCTAGGTGAGATGCCCTTTCCTGCACAGCTTCCTCCACCCACAGAACCTGCTCAGACACTCCCTCTAAGATGGCTGACTGTTCCGTTTTCTTCCTGCTCACACTGTGGGCTGGCCCACCTCCTGGGAAATAAGAAAGCCACAGAAATCACCGAGGGTAGTCACCCATGCCAGGCTCCATCATGAACCAAGGTCACCAGGAGAACGAGTCCCGGTCCAGGGCTTTTTCTCTCTGAGAGGCTGACACGTGGAACAGGTTTCTAGAAAGAAATGAGTGACTCTGCCATCCACTCTTAGAAGACTGACAGGTTCTTCATGTCCCTGTACAGACGAAACCAATTTACTCTGATGGTGATTTGTAGTAAAGAAAGATTTTCATTAGCTCAAGTCTTCCAAACAGAAGGACAGTTTATTATTACTCAGTTTATTATTATTTATTATTATAAATCAGTCTCCCCAATGCTTTGGAGGTTAGAGTTTTTCAAAAAATTTCAAGGACAGAGGCCTAGGGAATTCTTACTGCTGATTGAAGAAGATGAATTCATGTGGATGGGGAGAATGGTCTGTATGTGCTGAATCCACCTGAGTCAGGGCCACATGACTGAGTGAGCCATTAGTCATGAACCTGGATGAGGTCAGCTGGTTGACAGAACACAAAAGTCTGAGAAACACCTCCAAAGACCACTCTCAGGTTCTATAATATTGATGTCATCTACAGGAGCAATTAGGGAAGTCACAAATCTTGTACCTCTGGCCACATGACTCCTGAGCAGTAAGAGATTATAGAAACTATGCCTACATTTTAGCAGAATTTGGCCCCTCCCATAATCCTAACATCAAGTCTTTTATTAGTCTTACAACGGCAGTACCGACAAAGAGGGAGTTAATTTTAGGGAGGGGAAATTACCATTCTTGCTTCAAAGTTACACTATAAACTAAATTTCTCCAGTAGTTAGACTGGCCTATGCACAGGAATGAGGACAGCCAGCCTGGGGCTAGAGGCAAGATGGAGTCAGCCAGCCTGGCTTGCTCTCGCAGCTGTAATCTTTGCAAAGCTGGTTTATGCCTCTGACTCACCAGGGGGTCAGAGGCAGAAAGACATGTCTACAGTCCCCCACCCCAAAGCCCACGGGCTCATTTCACCCATGACTCCATCCTCCTTCGGCTGTGGGGCTCATGTCCTCTAGTTGTTCCCTAGAGAACTTCTGATTTCCATCAGGCATGTAAGGAGCTTGAAATTTGTCATTCAGTTCTAACAACAAGTATAAAAGTGAATAAACCGAAAAACCGACAACTCTTTTAGATCCCTCACTTATATGTGATAAAACTGACACATGTATTTCATATTTCAATTTTATCATACATAAATGATATGTATGATACATGAATGATACATGAATGATATTTCATATACATATTCCATATGTATGTGAAAAAAGAAATAAACCATAAAACCCTAGGACATTCATGTATGATAAAACACTAGTATATATATATATGTATATATATACACACATATATACACATATGTATATATACATGTATATATGTATTATATATACATATACACATGTATAATATACATATATATATGGAAAAGATAACACATAATATACAAGGACATGGTTACTAGCTGCATGTGAGAGAGAGAAAAAAAGCTAAGTGCAAAGAATCAAGCCTGGTATGTTAGTTTATACTCACTAACATGCATCCAAGATGAGATTAGACATACAAGATAATTTATTAGGGAAAATGCCTGTGAGAGAAAGTGGGGGAAGGCATTAAAAAAAAGCCTAGGAGAGCCCTCAGGCCACATAAAGATCTGATTCCTGTGAAAGAGAAAGAAGTTTTAGGTACCAATGCAGTTCTAAGAGAGAATCTGCAAGGCTGATGAGTCCTCCCACCACTCACCCATGAGAGTAAAACAGTCTCACAGAACTAGACTTGCTTTCATACCCCGCTGGGAGCCTCTGGGAAGTGAGGTCTCTGTGCAAAGAAGGTGGTAAATTTGGAATGCACTGACCTGGGCCTTCTGTCAGTCAAGTCACTGCCTTGGAGACCTGACAGTGTCTTATTTATGGCTGCCACAACTGACACACTGAGAAAAAGATGCAACCATGTAAAGGAAGAAAGTTCTAATGGTATAGAAAATAGCAATCAGGCTTTCTCACATCCCAAAGCCTTCAAAAATATCTGAGCGCAGCATGACCAGGATGAAATTAACAGAAGACTGATCAACAGCCTAGAAACATGTTGAGAGAAAAACACACTGCAAGAATATAGTTGGCTAATCATCTACCAGAAGCCTTCCCACAAAATTGATGTATTCCTTGAAGGAACAAGTAGAAACTACTTCATACTGAGTGCTGGTTTTGGGAGGACCCCACTGTAAAAATAACCTCACCTTTATTTCTTCTCTTCTTTTCTTTCCATGACAGCTACCTCAGGACAAGGAAGTTCTCCTGGCCTCTCAGTTGGGGCCACTTTCGGCATCATAACTGGAGTACTGGCTGGGGTTGCTCTGATATAGCAGCCCTGGTAAGTTTCTGTATTTTAGGAAGACTGGAAGGTATGATGGCCTTTCCTCTTGTCCTGTTTTGTGCAGGGCTGGCTTTCATGCTTAGGAAAGGGAAAGGACTCCTTTGCCTATGTCTAGGACTGAATCTCATCCTCCTCCCACTAAACTCCTGTTTCTCAGCACTAAATTCTGCAGATCTCTTCTTCCCTGGTCTTCATGCTGTCTGTACCCCACTGTGTCTTAGATATGATTATCCCCAGCCTCTGCTCATTTGTTTCCCAGATTCCATGCATTATGAAACCGCCTTGTTCCTTTTTAACATCTCTTACTTGAGTCATTTTCTCCATTCTCATAGATCGCAACAACTACTAGAAGTCCTGCTTAACGTCCTGTCTCTAGTCTTTGAAATCTTCCTTGCATATGACTGCCTCATTACCTTCCTAAAATCTAGTTACCTCACCTACTCAAGAATCTCAAGGGGTCTACTATTTGATATAATTTTATCTTTTCTCTTTACTAATTCTTCTTACTTTCATTACGTCTATTCCCTAGTGTAATCTCTCCATCCTAATTAGATCCGTCTTTCTATACATCCTTGCCCCTCCAACACATAGACACATAGATTTCTCAATTCCAATGCTATGCCTAAAAACAAGGTCATTTCCCCTCCACCATCTGTACTCTAGACTTATCCACACCCTTCGTCACAAGCAACCTCCGACCTCATGGAGAACAAAGACTCTAGCACTAATGTGCGAACTTGAGAATCAGAACACAACCTACATGTGACTGAGAATATTTTCCTGATGACCAATTTATGTGCTCATGAGAGATACAGAAATAAAGGAGGCAAGGTCCCTACCCCAAGGAATGTAAATTCTAAGACAGGAGATAAGACCTCAAAAATAATCATAATACCAAAGTAAAAAAAAAAAAAATGAGGGCCACAAAATCAGAGAAATCCGAGGGGAAATATAGCTACAAATTGGAATCGTTGGGAAACATTTTTTAAAAATGAGTGCTCAAGACCCACCCACAAGTTCTGATTTAATGGTCTGGAGTGGGACCCAGGCATTGATAATTTTTAAGTCTTCCCAGATGCTACTAATGTGTAACCAGGATGGAGAACCCACTGTTCTTATAGGTAGAACTTAGAACAAAATCCATGGTATTTAGCTAGGAGTATTGGAATCACCTACAAAACATTTTCAACATACATAAGCCTATACTTTGTTGACCCTATTTTTTAATAGGCTACATCAAGAACTCAGTAATCCAGTTAAGAAACAGAAGCTGGCTGGGCGCGGTGGCTCACTCCTGTAATCCCAACGCTTTGGGAGGCCGAGATGGGAAGATCACGAGGTTAAGAGATTGAGATCATCCTGGCCAATGTAGTGAAACCCTGTCTCTACTAAAAATACAAAAATTAGCTGGGCATAGTGGCGTGCACCTGTAGTCCTAGCTACTCGGGAGGCTGAGACAGGAGAATCACTTGAACCCAGGAAGCAGAAGTTGCCGTGAGCCAATTTCACGCCACTGCACTGCAGCCTGGCGACAGAGTGAGACTCCGTCTAAAAAAAAAAACAAAAAAAAAAAACAGAAAAAGAAAAAGAAACAAACAGAAGCTACATGGAAAGGAAACCATATTTGATATGTTAAATTATATGAAAAACATTTGCAAATGATAAGTGGTGAGTGATTCTAAACCTTCTCTAAGTTATATTTATTGGTATGTTACTGATGTGAGTGTTCCAAAAATTACATGGGATTCCTATAAATTGAATATGTTATCATAAGAGTCATAATGTCATACTCCACAGAAGTTAGTCATAATGTCCTATGCCAAAGAAGTAACTACATTTCTATTTGAGCTGTGTCTTTATCATAATGAAATCTCATAAGTGTTTTAACCAAAGACATTTTAAATCTTTGTCATTTACAGTTGTTTTGATTTTCCCTCAAAGCATTGCAATGAGATACAGTCCAAAATTGATTCTATATCAAAAAGATTTATGGAGAAGATGCTGACAAGGAACCTTGAATACAAGTTTCTGATAAGATTAAGATCATACCACTAAACTGTCTACGAACTTCCAAAACTTTAACAAACAAGATGAAACCTTCATGAAATTGTCAACCTAGACCAGCAGGAAAAAATTAATTTCATTGAAATAAATGATAATAATAAGGATAATGTCTTTGTAATTTTTTATTTGAAAATTTGGTGATTTGGATCGGGCACGATGGCTCACGCCTGTAATCCCAGCACTTTGGGAGGCCGAGATGGGAAGATCACGAGGTTAAGAGATTGAGATCATCCTGGCCAATGTGGTGAAACCCTGTCTCTTCTAAAACTACAAAAAATTAGCTGGGCATGGTGGCAGGCGCCTGTGGTCCCAGCTACTCAAGAGGCTGAGGCAGGAGAATCACTTGAATCTGGGAGGGTGAGGTTGCAGTGAGCCAAGATCATGCCACTGCACTCCAGCCTAGCGAGAGAGACTCTGTTTCAAGAAACAAGCAAACAAACAAACAAAAAAGGAGGCAGATTTCCTGGCTGTAAATGAAAACCAGGTCACAATAGTGAAAGCATGGAATTTTGACTATTTAATGACACGGTAGAGTGGCTTTTATTTATATTTCCTCAGGGAATCTAAAACAAGCGGTTTGAGCTTACAGAAAAAAAAAAAAAAAGACTTTAACTTTGCCTTAGGCCCGATTTTTACTCTGTAATTTAGTCAAGAGAATTTTTTTTTTTTTTTTTTTTTTTTGAGACGGAGTCTCACTCTGTCACCCAGGCACCCAGGCTGGAGTGCAGTGGCACGATCTCGGCTCACTGCAAGCTCCGCCTCCCGGGTTCACGCCATTCTCCTGCCTCAGCCTCTCCTAGTAGCTGGGACTACAGGCGCCACCACGCCCAGCTAATTTTTTTTGTATTTTTAGTAGAGACGGGGTTTCACCGTGGTCTCGATCTCCTGACCTCGTGATCCACCCACCTCGGCCTCCCAAAGTGCTGGGATTACAAGCATGAGCCACCGCGCCCGGCAGTCAAGAGAATTTTTAAGGCTAGCAGTGACACTATTATGTGTCTTTGAAATTTGATCCTTCTATCAACTGTGTGTAATAAGAAATCTCTAAAAAAATTTTTAACTTAGAAGTCTGCTTTAAAGGATCTAACTTTTGGCCATGGACAATTAGAATTTCCAATGGTATATTGATTCTAAGTGACTCAATCCAACAGCCTCTTCAGTGAAGATGCAGTCCCAAAGATCATCTCCTCCCTGGTCCCAGTGAAATAAAATATTCACTCCCAGGAATAGGCTAGGAAAGCAAAAGACTCTTGTTGCCACAGCCCTACCAAGGCATCAAGAATTGGGATGACCAAAGTCCCTTAAGGATTCAACTTCTTATGACAAAACTTCCTAGGAGCGTGATACATTTGCAACAAACAAAATTAATACATTTGTAACAATCAATACATTAAACAATTAATTAATTACAATGAATTAATAATTAATTGATACATTAATACATTTGCAACACACAAAAAAATCTCAAGTTCCCACCTACTTGAAGGCTATTGATCATTTTATGTGACTCAAAAAAAAAACCCCACCATATGACACAGACTAAAAGGAGAGTGCTCACTTGGCCACAAACCCTCAAAGACATGAGACAAGATAACAGGAAACCTTATCTGGCACTCCCCTTTATTAACAAAACAGAAGGAAAGAAATAAGGGGAAAAACTATTTCTGGAAGAAAAAAATTAAACAATATGAATATTCACACCCAAAATTACTAAAAAGTACACCAGAGTCACTAAACCAAGACTAGTTGAAACACAAATCTCCCATTAGTTGAAATTTTGTGGAGAAAAAAAAGTGATTTTTACCATTCAATTGATAAGACTGCACAGAGAAAAGCCAGGAGTCTTGAGTGTAATAAATTCTTACCCTTTGGGGGGCTGATTATTTCCCTGCATTCTGGCATACCCACAAACAGGTTATGGTGGTAAATCAGGTTTTAGTGGCAAGACAGGTTTACGGAAGGAGGAAAGAAAGTTTCACTAGCCAAGTTGGCCTCGTATAGATGACACCTGGCAGGAAGCAGCCCTCAGAGAAAAATTGATGCTAAATTATTGTTTTGCATCTTTAAAGGTATCAGATTCAGCCAATTTTTTTCCAGTTGATTTTCCCTAATCAGATCCAGATTAGGGAAGACCTGCCTGCATTAATAGAGTCTCTATGATGTAAAATTTTCCATAAAAGGCAGCTTTGCAGGGCCACTTCTATTTGTTGGCTCTCTCTGGTAGCCATCTCAAAATTTGTCAAACAAATATGTCTATTTCCTTCAACTGACAGGTGTTTCTAAAGGTGGAATTTGATGTTCTTCAGCTGCAAGGGTTTTACCCAACTTAGAGTCCTGATTGACTATAATCTACAGCTCCTGTTAGATTTGGCCAAATTGAAAGGTTTTTGGACACCAGACCGGCTGAAGAATTGGTCAAATCCAAAGGAAGAATGATGAAAACCAAAAACACAAAGAGCGATTATACTAATTACATACTGTTGAACACTCTAAGCGTAATCAGAGGTTACAGCCAAGTAGCAATAAGCCTTAACCTGCAGCTAGCAAATTCCAAAACAAAACCCCAAACCGCTTCCTTACCTGAGGGGAGACCAAGCTGAAGGCTGCTCTTGATTGTCACAGAGCAGAAATCTCATCTTCTTTATAGAAAGAGAGCAAAGCTCCATGAGTAAAGGAGTTCCATGGCAAAACAAAACTCAGATCTCAAATGAACAACTGGGGAGAGCAGGGACCTCGAGAGGGAATAGGATCCAGTCCTCAGAAAGTCACACAATCAGTCAGAGCTAAAGTTCTATAGTTGGTACTGAGCACCAACAGGAGAATCACTACAGGTCAAAGAGGCTACACTCCACTCACAGCGTCCCTATTTCAGTCACCAAAAGGTTCACCAACATGAGTGACTACGGCAAGTGTCTGAGTCAATTGAGTTTTTGTTTTTTGGTTTGTTTGGTTGGTTGGCTTTTTTGTTTTTTAGACGGAGTCTCACTCTATCGCCCAGGCTAGAGAGCAGTGGTGTGATCTTCTCTCACTACAAGCTCCGCCTCCCAGGTTCACGCCATTCTCCTGCCTCAGCCTCCTGAGTAGCTGGGACTACAGGTGCCCACCACCATGCCTGGCTAATCTTTTGTATTTTTAGTAGAGACAGGGTTTCACCATGTTAGCCATGATGGTCTCCATCTCCTGACCTCATGATCAACCTTCCTTGGCCTCCCAAAGTGCTGGGATTACAGGCGTGAGCCACCACGCCCGGCCTCAACTGAATTTTATTGAACCAGAGATTGAGAGTGCATTCTGGAAAACCATGCATCATAAAATATCACCATGCCTTGTTTTGTCTTCGAAGAGGTTTTCAGGAGGCCTGATATTTATACATCTTCTGAAAGGGGGTAAGGCAGGTAGAAAGAGACAAGCAGGAGGAAAAACAGTTGGTCCCATCTTGTCTTTCTTCTGTACTTGGAAAATAAAGCATTACCAATGTGAACTCTAACAGGATTTAGTTTTAGGAGCCAGACTTGGATTGCACACCTAAAGTTACAATTGATGTGACCTTGTTTTATGAGAAGACACACATCTTGAAAAGCTTTGAGTTCAGCAAAAAACAATTTGTGAGGGCTGTTATCCAGAGATGCCCAAGGCTTTTTTGCCTTTCCATGGGTGTCTGACAAATGCACAATGCATTCACACAAGGTTGTAGAGTAACAGTTGTTGATTTGGGGAAAAGAGGTGGCCTCGCATGACCCAGTCTACAGGTGGAATTATCTCTTTGGTGTAAAGAGTTTGACAGTCCTGAGATTTTTATTTTCTTTTACGTAAGAGTTGTACTTCCTTGGTGCTGTCTGACTGAGATAAAGGGATGGGTGTGGAAGGCATCACAGCTGTCTCCACTTTAAAATCCCATTGTCCTTCCTTTCTTCCTCTGTTGGGTTATACTCCTCTGTTTAGAGATCACTTACTCAGTTGTCTTCCCAGGAAAACAAATCATACCTCATTAAAGTACTAGGCACTTAGTTCAATTCAAGGTCATTTTAGTGAATAACAGGTACAAACATTTAATAAAGGCTCACGAAAATTTTTGATGAGAGCCTTCACACCAACCACAACACTTTTCCAGACCATTGATCAGTTAGAATGGCAATCATTAAAAAGTCAGGAAGCAACAGGTGCTGGAGAGGATGTGGAGAAATAGGAACTTTTACACTGTTTGTGGGACTGTAAACTAGTTCAACCATTGTGGAATACAGTGTGGCCATTCCTCAGGGATCTAGAACTAGAAATACCATTTGACCCAGCCATCCCACTACTGGGTATATACTCAAAGGATTATAAATCATGCTGCAATAAAGACACATGCATACATATGTTTATTGCGGCACTATTCACAATAGCAAAGACTTGGAACTAACCCAAATGTCCAATAATTATCATTATAGACTGGATTAAGAAAATGTGGCACATATACACCATGGAATACTATACAGCCATAAAAAAATGATGAGTTCATGTCCTTTGTAGGGACCTGGATGAAGCTGGAAACCATCATTCTCAGCAAACTATCGCAAGGACAAAAAACCAAACACCGCATATTCTTACTCATAGGCGGCAATTAAACAACGAGAACACTTGGACACAGGAAGGGGTTGGGGGATGGGGGAGGGATAGCATTAGGAGATACACCTAATGTAAATGATGAGTTAATGGGCTCAGCACACCAAAATGGCACATGTATACATATGTAACAAACCTGTACATTGTGCAAATGTACATTACAACTTAAAGTAAAATATATATATGTATATATATATATACACACACATATTATATATAAAATGAAGAGGAAAGACCCTGCTACATGCTGAGTACCTTTGTGTTTGCACCTCATATAATGCTCGCTCACAAGGACTCTTTAAGTAACTACTATTATCCCACTATCTCAGGACATCAACTTGAATTGCCCCTTACCTAAGACATGATAAAAAGTAGAACCAGGCCTCAGACTCACATATATTGTAATCTAATCTAAAACTCATGTTTCTGGCAAAATAAACTATTAACAGAGTAAACAGACAACCTAAGGAATGTGAGAAAATATTTGCAAATTATGCATTTGACAAAGGTCTAATATCCAACATCAATAAGGAACTTAAACAAATTTACAAAAAAAAAAAATTAACCCCATTAAGAAGCGGGCAAAGGACATGAACAGATCCTTCTTCAAAGAAAACATGCATGTGGTCAACAGCATATGAAAAAAAGCTCAATATCATTGATCGTTAGAGAAATACAAATTAAAACCACAATGAAATACCATCTTAAACCAGTCAGAATGGCTATTACAAAAAAGTCAAAAAATAACATGCTGGCAAGCTTGCAAAGAAAAGGGAATCCTTATATACTGTTTGTGGGAGGGTAAATTAGTTCAACCATTGTGGAAAGCAGTGTGGCAATTCTTCAAAGAGTTAAAAACAGAACTCCCATTTGGCTCAGCAATCCATTATTAAATATATACCCCTAAAATATAAATCACTCTACCATAAAGACACCTGCACTTCGATGTTCATTGCAGCACTATACACAATAATCAACCTAAATATCCATTAATGAAACCTGGATTTTTTAAATCTGGCACATATACATGATGAAATACTATGCAGCCATAAAAAAGAATGACATTAAGTATCTTGAAAAAACAGGGATGGCGCTAGAGGATATTATCCTTAGCGAACTAACACAGGAACAGAAAATCAAATACTGCATGTTCTCACATATAAGTGGGAGCTTAATGAAGAGAACACATAGACACAAAGTCAGGAACAGCAAACACAGTATATAAGGATTCCCTTTTCTTTGCAAGCTTGCCAGCATGTTATTTTTTGTGCATGGACACAAACAGGAAGAGTGTAAGGAACCTCCCAAACGGAAACAGAGGAAAGTTAACCTCCTGGAGAAAGAGAATCGGTGAAACACTTCTGGTGTGAGATATTAAGCCTTTTGCAAGCCTTTAATGACAGGACAGATGAGACATCGCCGGTATCCGGGGGATTCAGCCTTTCCGGGAAAGGAAGAGGCAAAACATCCCTAGCACAAGGGATTGGGCCTATCTGGGATTCAACATGGGAAATGCTTCTAGTAGGATTGGGACAGGAAATAGACCAGGCAACAAGGGAGGGGACAGTGATGAAATTCCTTCTGATAGTCCCTTAGGATTCATGCTAAAATACTGTAAAGAGGATGAGTGGACTAAACATAAGAGAAAACAACAGATGATTAAATATTGCTGTTTCCTCTGGACCCAAGAGCCAACCTTAAAACCTGCCATTTTCTGGCCAAAATTTGGTTCAGTTGACGATTGGGTCTGTCAACTTTTAATAATGTATGTTAACAACCAAAGCCCCGTGTCCCCAGAAAAAATGGATTATGCCTTATGCTAGCAGCAAGGTCCTGCCCTTCTTTACCCCTTAAATGACTTAAAGAAGGTAACAGACAGAAACAAAGGCCCAGAGCAGTCAGTGGGATCCTTTAAATTATCTTCCTGTTTCTGAATCCCAATGCGCCGCTGCCGCCTGCTGCGAGGCTGACTCCTCCTCAGGAGGAAGTCCTGCCCCCCCACTCCTCCTCAGGCGGAAGTCCCGCTCCCCCCACCACCCCAGGGATCACTCTGGACTCGGAGGCTTCTAGTCCCGAGGAATTACCACCTCAGTGGCTTGATCATCGCTGCTGCCAATCTAAATGTCCTTCCTCAAAAAGAGGGCTCCAAAAAGAGATAGAACAATGTAAAAGGGACATTCAGGGTCTTCCTTTTCCTTGCACTCCTAAAGGATCGACTTCCCAGCTCTTCCCTCAAAAAAAAAGTTCCACAAGAAGGGCACACAACTGGCTTTATAAATGCTTCCTTAACTGCCTCTAGGTCCGAGGCCTAAAGAGGGAACTCAAGCCCCTGCTAAATGATCCAAAAGGAGGGGCAGAACAGATAGACCAGTTTTTAGGTCCCCAGTTGTATACCTGGACAGAGTTAATGTCGATCCTAGGTGTCCTCTTCTCAAAAGAGAAGTGAAACATAATCCACGCAGCTGCTATGGCAGCCTGGGAAAGTGATCACCCTGCTGGCCAGGATAATCCGGTGGCAAATACTAAATTTCCCACTCAAGACCCACAGTGGGATAATAATAATGCAACCAACCAAGACCATATAAAAATTTACGAGAATTAATTGTTAGAGGGATTAAAGAATCAGCACCCCGATCTCAAAGTCTTACTAAGGCCTTTGATGTACAACAAGAGAAACATGAAGGGTCTGTGCAATTTCTAAACAGATTAAGAGAGCAAATGAGAGTGTATGCTAATTTAGATCGAGATAGCCTCCTAGGACAAGGGATACTAAAATTGCATTTTGTCACAAATAGCCTAATATAGCAAAGAAGTTACAAAAAATAAAAAGATGAAAAAATCCCTCCATCAAAGAGCTTTTAGAGGAAGCACAGAAAGATAGTAGAAGACAAATTTAAAAAAAGGAAAAGCAAAAGGCAAAAATCTTTTGGCAAAATTCACCAGGGCAATCAATGCCAGAAGCAAAATTTCGGCCAACACCCTGGGACCTGGGGATGCAAAACAGAAGACAGAATCAAGGTTGAAGGGAAAACAGTCACAGCAAGTGTTGTAAAGGGTGTAACATAAGAGAGAAGAAAAAGGACAGAGACAGGGAAGTTCCGGAATAGGCAGAAAAGGAGGGCAAGATAGATGTTACAAATGTGGAAAGTTAGGCCACTTTAAGAGATAATGCCCTAAGTGACAGATTATGGGGGGAGCTCCTCTGCTCATTCCTGCCTTTCAAGAGGAGGAATGGGGGGGTCAGGGGCTCTTTCTTTTCTACCTCGAGTCCCAACATGAACCCTTGATAAATTTAAAGGTAGGACCTAACCGTGAGTCAATTACTTTCTTAGTAAACTCAGGCACGACTTGCTCCTCCCTATGTGTTCCCCCAACTGGGTTAACATATTCTCCAGAGGAGTTGTTAGTCTCTGGAATAAAAGGAGAAGGATTTAAAGCAAAGATTTTAGAAAGTGCCAAGGTAAAATATAAAGCCTGATCAACTAACATTCAATTCCTATTAATTCCTAAAGCAGAAACTAATCTACTTCAGAGAGATTTAATGTTAAAATTAGGTATTGGTCTACAGTGTAGCAGGATGAGCAGCAGACAAAACTCCTCAGACACCTAGTTAAAGAAGGAAGGGGTTTATTCAGCCGGGAGCATCAGCAAGACTCCTTTCTCAAGAGCCGAGCTCCCTGAGTGAGCAATTTCTGTCCCTTTTAATGGCTCACAACTCCAAGATCCGTGAGAGGCCTGCCATGATCGACTGGGCAGAGGCGCCTCACTTCCCAGACCATGGGTGGCCGGGCAGAGGTGCTCCTCACTTCCCAGACCATGGGTGGCCGGGCAGAGGTGCTCCTCACTTCCCAGACCATGGGTGGCCGGGCAGAGGTGCTCCTCACTTCCCAGACCATGGGTGGCCGGGCAGAGGCGCCTCACTTCCCAGACCATGGGTGGCCGGGCAGAGGTGCTCCTCACTTCCCAGACCATGGGTGGCCGGGCAGAGGCGCCTCACTTCCCAGACCATGGGTGGCCGGGCAGAGGTGCTCCTCACTTCCCAGACCATGGGTGGCCGGGCAGAGGCGCCTCACTTCCCAGACCATGGGTGGCCGGGCAGAGGTGCTCCTCACTTCCCAGACCATGGGTGGCCGGGCAGAGGTGCTCCTCACTTCCCAGACCATGGGTGGCCGGGCAGAGGTGCTCCTCACTTCCCAGACCATGGGTGGCCGGGCAGAGGTGCTCCTCACTTCCCAGACCATGGGTGGCCGGGCAGAGGTGCTCCTCACTTCCCAGACCATGGGTGGCCGGGCAGAGGCGCCTCACTTCCCAGACCATGGGTGGCCGGGCAGAGGTGCTCCTCACTTCCCAGACCATGGGTGGCCGGGCAGAGGTGCTCCTCACTTCCCAGACCATGGGTGGCCGGGCAGAGGTGCTCCTCACTTCCCAGACCATGGGTGGCCGGGCAGAGGCGCCTCACTTCCCAGACCATGGGTGGCCGGGCAGAGGCGCCCTCACTTCTTCCCGGACAGGGCGGCCGGGCAGAGTTGCTCCTCACTTCCCAGACGGGACGGCCGGGCAGAGGCGCCTCGTCACTTCCCAGACCATGGGTGGCCGGGCAGAGGCGCCTCCTCACTTCTTCCCGGACGGGCGGCCGGGCAGAGGCGCCTCACTTCTTCCCGACGGGCGGCCGGCAGAGGCGCCTCACTCTTCCCGGATCGGGCGGCCGGGCAGAGGTGCTCCTCACTTCCCAGACGGGCGGCTGGCAGAGGCGCCTCACTCTTCCCAGACGGGCGGCCGGGCAGAGGCGCCTCACTTCTTCCCAGATCGGGCGGCCGGGCAGAGGCGCCTCCTCACTCTTCCCAGACGGGCGGCTGGCAGAGGCGCCCTCACTCTTCCCGGATCGGGCGGCCGGGTGAGGCGCCTCACTTCTTCCCGGATCGGGCGGCCGGCAGAGGCGCCTCACTTCTTCCCGGACGGGCGCCTGGCAGAGGCGCCTCCTCACTTCTTCCCAGACGGGCGGCTGGCAGAGGCGCCTCACTTCTTCCCGGATCGGGCGGCCGGGCAGAGGCGCCCTCACTTCCCAGACGGGCGGCTGGCAGAGGCGCCCTCACTTCTTCCCAGACGCATGGGTGGCCGGGCAGAGGCGCCTCCTCACTTCCCAGACGGGCGGCCGGGCAGGCGCCTCACTTCTTCCCGGATCGGGCGTCCGGGCAGAGGCGCTTCCTCACTTCTTCCCCGACGGGGCTGCCGGGCAGAGGCACTCCTCACTTCCCAGACGGGCGCCGGGCAGAGGCGCCTCACCTCTTCCCGACGGGCGGCCGGGCAGAGGCGCCTCACTTCTTCCCAGATCGGGCGGCCGGGCAGGCGCCTCACTTCTTCCCAGACGGGCGGCTGGCAGAGGCGCTTCCTCACTTCTTCCCCCGGATCGGGCGGCCGGCAGAGGCGCCTCCTCACTTCCCAGACGGGCGTCGGCAGAGGCGCCCTCACTTCTTCCCAGACGGGCGTCGGCAGAGGCCTCACTTCCCAGACGGGTGGCCGGGCAGAGCGCCTCACTTCCCAGACGGGCGGCTGGCAGAGGCGCCTCCCCACCTCCCAGACGGGCAGCCGGGCAGAGGCGCCTCACTCTTCCCGGACGGGCAGAGGCGCCTCACCTCCCAGACTCCATGGGTGGCCGGGCAGAGGTGCTCCTCACTCCCAGACGGGCAGTCGGGCAGAGGCGCCTCCTCACCTCCCAGACGGTGGGCGGCCGGGCAGAGGCGCCTCACTTCTTCCCGACGGGCGGCCGGCAGAGGCGCCCTCACCTCCCAGACGGTGGGCGGCCGGGCAGAGGCGCCTCACTTCTTCCCAGACGGGCGCCGGGCAGAGGCGCCTCCTCACTTCTTCCCAGACGGGCGGCCGGGCAGAGGCGCCTCACTTCTTCCCAGACGGGCGGCCGGCAGAGGCGCCTCCTCACTTCTTCCCGGATCGGGCGGCCGGGCAGAGGCGCCTCCTCACTTCTTCCCGGACGGGCGGCCGGGCAGAGGCGCCTCACTTCTTTTCCCAGACGGGCGGCCGGGCAGAGGCGCCTCACCTCCCAGACGATGGGTGGCCGGGCAGAGGCGCCTCCTCACCTCCCAGACGGGCGGCCGGGCAGAGGCGCCTCCTCACTCCCAGACGGTGGGTGGCCGGGGCAGAGGCGCCTCACTTCCCAGACGCATGGGTGGCCGGGCAGAGGCGCCTCACTTCCCAGACGGTGGGCGGCCGGGCAGAGGTGCTCCTCACCTCCCAGACGGTGGGTGGCCGGGCAGAGGCGCCCTCACCTCCCAGACGGTGGGTGGTCGGGCAGAGGCGCCTCACCTCCCAGACGGTGGGCGGCCGGGCAGAGGCGCCTCACTTCCCAGACGGGCGGCCGGGCAGAGGCGCCTCACCTCCCAGACGGGCGGCCGGGCAGAGGCGCCTCACTTCCCAGACGGGCGGCCGGGCAGAGGCGCCTCACTTCCCAGACGGGCGGCGGGCAGCAGCGAGCCGAGTAGATTGCAGCCCGGGCCACAGAGGGAAAGGAGAAAAAAGGAAAGAAAGAGGAAGGAAGGAAGGAAGGAAGGAAGGAAAAGGAAGGAAGGAAGGAAGGAAGCAGGGGTCAATCTTTAACTACCAGGCCCAGGGTGCAGCACCAGGCTGTCGGCCTGTGGATTTCATTTCTGCCTCTTAGTTTTTACTTCTTCTTTCTTTGGAGGTAGAAATTGTACATAAGACAATATGAGGGGTGTTCTCTTCCCTTAACAGGTTAGCCCAAGAGGGTTCTTAACCTCACTAAATTTCCTAACTATGGCAAATAAGCTGAAAATTCTCCCTGGTGTCTGGTCAAAAGAAGGAAACTGAAGGAGGTTACCGATTCCCCCAATCCACATAAAATTGAAGACTCCAGGGGAGATTGTAAGGAATAAATAGTATGCTATCTCCTTGGAAGGGCAGATAGGGTTGAAGCCCGTAATAGAAAGACTTATAAAAAGATGTGCATCCTTAAGCCTTGCATTTCTCCGTATAATACTCCCATTTTACCTGTCAAGAAACCTAACAGGTCATACCGATTAGTGCAAGATCTTAAAGCTGTTAATGAAATAGTGCAGACTCCTTACCCAATCATGCCAAATCCCTACACTATTCTTTTTTTTTTTTTTTTTTTGAGACAGAGTCTCACTGTGTCACCAGGCTGGAGTGCAGTGGCACAATCTTGGCTCACTGCAACCTCCACCTCCCGGGTTCCAGTGATTCTCCTGCCTCAGCCTCCTGAATGGCTGGGATTACAGGCACCCACCACCACACCCGGATAATTTTTGTATTTTTAGTAGAGACGGGGTTTCACCAAGTGGCCAGGATGTTCTCAATCTCTTGACCTCGTGATCTGCCTGCCTCAGCCTCCCAAAGTGCTGGGATTACAGGCATGAGCCACTGCACCTGGCCCATCCCTACACTATTCTAAGTAAAATTCCATATAGTCATCAGTGGTTCACTGTCTTAAATTTAAAGGATGCCTTCTGGGCAGGTCTTTTGGTGGAAAACAGCCTGACCTGTTTGCCTTTGAGTGGGAGGACACCCGCAGTGGGCAAAAGCAACAATACAATGGACAGTTCTGTATCAAGGGTTTGCAGATTCACCAAACACTTTTAGTAATGCCTTATAGAAATTCATAGAGAGGGCTGCTATCCCAAAACAGCTATGTTTACTTAACACATGGATGATATTCTTATACGTGGAGAGGATATAGAGAAAGTAAATAAGTACACCATCTATTTTCTAATTCATTTATACACTGAAGCATTACGAGTCTCAAAAGAGAAGCTCCAATGTGTGGAACCAGAAGTCAAATACGTGGGCCATTTAGCTCCAGCAAAAGGAAGAATTGGTCCCGAGAGAGTGGAAGGAACTGTGTCCCTGCCACTGCCCTGGATCAAACAAGAACTTAAAAAGCTTTTAGGATTAATTAGATACTACCGATTATGGATCGATTCCTATGCATTAAGAAGTAAATTATTATATGAAAAGTTAGTTAATAAGGGGCCTGACCCCCTTATGCTGGTCCTCTAAAGAAGTAGGTCAAATTAATAAACTGAAGCATAGACTAACGTCTGCTCCAGTTTTACCTCTGCCTTCTCTTAAGAAGCCCTTCCACCTTTTTGTTAATGTAAGTAATGGAGTAGCCTTAGGGGTGCTCACTCAAGAACACGGAGGCTGGCGACAACCAGTAGCTTTTCTGTCTAAGATTGTAAATCCTGTTGCCAGTGGGTGGCCCCAGTGTATTCAACCTATTGCAGCCACAGCTACATTAGTAGAAAAAAGTAGAAAAAATAACCTTTGGGGGGTATTTGACCATGAGCACATCCCATCAAGTCAAGGCCATTTTAAGCCAAAAGGCAGGAAGCTGGCCCACTGATTCCAGAATTTTAAAATATAAGGCTATTCTGTTAAAAAAAAAAAAAAAAAGGATGATTTAAACGACTTAACCATAACAACAGAAAACTCATTCAGCCCTGCAGGTTTCCGAATGGGAAATCCGTTGCTACAGACAGAACACTTGTGCCTCAGCTTATTACTACCATACAAAGGTCCAGCCAGATTTAGCTGAGGCCTCTATAGATCGGGGCAACACTTATTCATAGACAAGTCCCCCTGGGTGTTTAATGGGGAATAACACAGTGGATATGCGGCAGTAGAAAGACACTTGAAGAAATTAAATCAGGATGGTTACCCAATAGCTATTCTGCTCAAGCTTGTAAATTATTTGACTTCAGTCAGGCCGTAAAATATTTAAAGGATCAGATAGAAACTATCTACACAGATTCTAAGTATGCCTTTAGGGTAGCACACACATTTGGGAAGATTTAGGCTGAACAAGGTCTTATAAATAGTAGGGGCCAAGAACTTGCTCGTAAGTCATTAGTAGTTCATGTCTTAGATAACCTCCAGCTATTAAAGTAGATAGCCATCATGCACATTCCTGGACATCAACATGATTTTTCCCTTAAGAGCCAAAGGAATAACCTTGCAGATCAGATGGCCAAAAAGGCTGCAGTCTTAGACACGCCCATTTTTCATTTAACTCCCCACCTTCCTTCTCCTACTGTTTTTCCTATCTTCTCCCTGGCTGAGAAAGAAAAATTAGTTGAAATCCCAAAGCAAATAAAAAAAAAAAAATTTTCAGAAGAAAGCTGGATACTTCCAGATCAAAGAGAGATGCTATCTAAACTGATTAAGAGTGAAGTATTATCCCATTTACATCAAGGGACTCACTGGGGTCCCCAGGCCCTATGTGATGTGGTTCTCAGAGTCTTTAGGTGTATTGGCATTTATACTCTAGACAGGCAGATCACAAATGTCTGTCTCATCTGTAAGAAAACTGACAAACTAGCTTAAAGGAAATTACCTTTCTGAGGAAAAACTCCGGAGTTAAGACCATTCTAAAACGTCCAAGTCGATTATACTAAAATGCCACCCATTAGTCAGCTAAAACACCTGCTAGTAATAATTAATTACCTTACCCACTGGGTAGAAGCCATCCCCTTTTCTGAGGCAACTGCCAATAATATGGTAAAACCATTAATTGAGCATATTATAACCAAGTTTGGAATAATAGAAAATATTGACTCAAACAATGAAACCCATTTTGCTGCACATATTATTAAAAAGCTGGCCCAAGTGCTAGACATAAAATGGGAATATCATATTCCCTGGCATCCCTTATCCTCCGGACAAGCAGAAAGAATAAATCAAACCCTTAAGAATCATCTGACTAAATTAATTCTAGAAACTCATTTACCATGGACCAAATGTCTTCCCATTGCCTTATTAAGGATCAGGACAGCTCCCCAAAAGGATACAAGCCTGTCTCCATAAAAAATGTTATATGGATTGCCTTATTTGCATTCCTCAGCTAATGTTCCTACATTTGAAACTAAGGATCAGTTCCTCAGAAATTATATACTTGGTCTCTCCTCTACCTTTTCTTCTCTTAAGATCAAAGATCTCTTAGCACAGGCATCACCACTAGAATTTCTAGCTCACCAGTACTAACCCAGGGACCATGTTCTCATCAGAGGGTAAAAAGAAGGGAAACTTGCACCTGCCTGGGAAGGCCCTTATCCTGTACAGTTGACCACCAAAACTGCCATCCGCACAGCCAAGAGAAGATGGACCCACCATACTTAAGTCAAGAAATCATCTTCTTCATCAGAATCATAGGTTAGTGTAGCGGGATCAAGCCTTAACAAGTTAAAGTTAAAAAAAAAAAAGCTTAATTTCCATATCTCTTCTATATTGCTTCCTTTCCTTTCCTTATTCTGTTACTAGTTCCTTTTGTTATTAATGTAACTAAGTCTGACTCATCTCAGACCATTGCCTTTAATGCATGCTCTGTCATACCTTGTAAAAATGTGAAGGATCAATGACAGCTAGCCTTTCCACACAAATATTTATGCCCCAGCCCTCTAGTTGACATAGTTCCTCCTAGCACTCATGGTTGTGAGTACCTGCAGCCGAGACACCAATTTTCTGCTCCTATAGCCTGACAACCATGTAGTAGCTGGGACTACGTCCTTTGGACTACTCAGGAGCAAGGTTGGACTTCCACAGAATAGGTTCGTGCAGATCTAAAACCCCTCATCTATTTCACTAAAGGGACTACTCCTTCTAATTGCCAGCCTTATCAGTGTAACACTGTCCTTCTCTCTATCACCACCTCCACCTTAACTGACTCTAAACCTACTCTTAGTTGCTTCTATGGTATGGGGATCGACCTAAATGGGAAACACTCCTCTAGGCATTTTTTAGATATGCATTATTCCCCCATCTTCCCCTTCTTCAGTAGCCTCAGTTTTAGATCCCATCCCAATTACTCCTACACCTAATAATAAAACTAGCGTGTCTATTGTAAAGGTGAAAGATCTAAAACAAACCTTAGCCATTGAGACAAGGTATCAAAATGCAAATGCCTGGCTGGAATGGATTAAATATTCCATCTGCACTTTAAATAAAAGAGTGATTGTTAGGCTTGTGAACAGAGGCCCAGACTGTGCCCTTTCCAATCGGATGGTCTCCTCATCAACCAGGTATGGACCATATGGTCACAGACAGCTGTGACCGCCAGTCATTGTGAGGAGGATTCTACCATAGGCTAAATCCTATCAAAATCCCACTGCTTGGGATAATCCATCATGTGGAACTCTCTCTCTGCTCTTTCCTAAAGTTTGACACCCTGTGGGTCAGCCCTCAAGGGCAATCCAGCTTCCACCTGTAAATGCCAAATTTACTTCGTGCCTCTCACAGCAAGTGGATAATTTCGTGTTCCTTGGAAGCATAAAAGGATGCAAGAAGCTCAAGCCTTTCCAGGAGCTTGCCCATTAGTCTGTGCTTAGAAGCCCCTGAGCAAATGTATGCTAGTACTGTGAAGGACCTTTACTGGACACTCTGCCAGATAATTGGAGGAGTATTTGTGCTCTAATCCAATTGGCTATCCCTTTCACCCTGGCATTTTTTCAACTTAAAAGAAAAAGTAAAAACAAAACACTGCAGGCCCAAAGAAACTCCTTATAAATCCTTTAATCCTCAGGTTTACATAAATGCTATTGGGGTCCTGCAAGAAGTGCCAGATAAATTTAAAGCATGAAATCAAATAGCTTTGAGATTTAAATCTATGTTGTTCTGGTAGGTAACTATAAAGAAAAATGTCTTCAAAGCTTTATACAAAAACTTGTCCCTGCTACTCTCACAAAGTTGTTTCCTAACTCTCCACCATATTCAAAATGATTACTTCTCTTAAAAGGACAAACAGAGCAATTAAGTGAAAACATATTAAACAATTTTGAAGAAGAATTATAAAATAAAAGGGGGGAATTGTAGAGAATGAAATAAATAAAGGTCCTCTTCAAAGGGATTTTCCTCCCTGTCTAATAGAAAATAAATAGTAACCTCTCTTAAAAGCAAAATTTTCTCAAAGACCTGTGCTAATATTCTTAAATTCTGCCAGCCATAATAAAGAAATCAATATACTCTGTGTTCTTAGCTCCCACATTTTAGCTTAGATATTTGCCCTGATATGCCTGAACCAGTCCAAGCAAGCATTAGGTCATGGCCTATTCCTTTCCCTACTTGAAAATGTTTTTGCCTCTCTCAGCATTCCACAAGTTAATTCCTCCCTTCCTTTGTTCTCTGCCTTTGCCTCTTTGGGAAAGTTCTAAGTTGCTAGCCAATCAAGTCAAGTACAAATTGTGAGGTCCCATTCCAGCCAATGGAAGCTGGACACAGCAGTAGGTCACAGCTGGACGGGTCAGGTTATAAATGACCCTGTCTCCTTTGTTTGTGTGTGCTTTCATGGCAAGACTGCTAGCGAGTGGCACCCTTTCTGCAGAAAGTAAACTAGCCTTGCTGAGAGATCCTTTGTCTCAGTGTTTATCTTCATGACACTGAGCACCCGTTCGCAACATCAGGAAGCATGTTCCCTGGACACTCTGTGTGAGCATTCGAGACCCTCCATTAGGTCTCCACACACAGCTGTGACCATCAGTCATTGTGAGGAGGATCTTACCGCAGGCAAGAGAATCAGCTACAGAGAGAAACCAAAAGTTGGAGATGCTGGTTGCTGACATGGAGCAGAGTCCCTGTAGTTCACAGGTCCAGCTAAATTAAAAGTGCCACCCCCCTTTTGATCCAGGCACCCCTGAGAAATAGCCTTTTCCCAAGGCCTCCTCCATGGTGACACAACAGCGTCCCTCATTGTCAAGCTTCCATAGTGGGCAGCAACCTGGTCAGAACCCATCCCAGCTTCACCCTTCCTCCCTCCCATGGAGCAGGCCTCAGGGCGGAGAAAAAAAAAGGCAGAGGCCATTGAGGCCAGAGATGGTGAGACAGCAGCAACGTAGGGACAGCTGCCTGGAACAGGAGCAGGTGGGGCCACAGGGAGGAGGTGGTGCAAGAAGGAAAACCCAGGAATGGGCAGAAGAGCAGAAGAGAACCCAAGCTCTGTGCGGCTGCAACCTAGAATGAGACTGAGTGTGAAGTCATCTCACGAGGGAAGGTCAGGCCTCATGAAAAGGAGGAGAAGCAGCTCCCACCTTTCCTGCTCCAGGCAGAATGTGCCACCTCAAAATTGTTAAAGCCCTCATCCTTAATGTGATGAAATTTGGAGGTGGCATTTTTGGGAGATAATTAGAGTAAGATTAAGTCATAAAAGTGGAGGCTTCATGATAGAGTTAATGACCTTATAAATAGAAGAAAACATGGGAGAAGTGTCTCTCCCTCTTTCTGTCTCTCCACCCACCTTCAAGCCCCCGCCATGTGCAGATACAGCAAGAGAGCAGGAATCTGCAAGGAAGCCCTCCCCAGGACTGAATCAGCTGGAACCTTGCACTTGGACTTCCCAGGCTCCAGAACTGTGAGAAACAGATTTCTGTATTTTAAGTCACCCAGACTAAGGTGTTTGTTATAGCAGCTGAAGCCCAGGAAAACATCATCTGACACACGGTTTTGAATAAAAGTCTTCCGTTTCTCCATCAAATTATCTGATAGCACCTGTCCCCAGCAGCACCAGAGAACCCCAAGAAAAGAGCTCCAGCAGGGGCTCAACCAGCATGGGTCCCATGGGGCAGCCTCAATGTCAGGCACCAGATGGCAGGTGAGGCTACAGTGATACAACCACAATGTGAAAGTACAAATGTTTTTGCTATTTACACACTGTGAGGAGCACATGGCACACCTACAGATAACAGACACAGAGGTCAAGGAGTCCAGGCAGAGAGGAAAGTAGGGATCTGTAGGCCAATGGCTTTAGTGGGTCCAAGGTGTTACCTGAGGTTTCTAGCAGAAAGCTTTAATGGGTGAGTTGAAAGCAAGCAAACACTGGGGCCAGGTGACCACGCTGTGACTGAGAGGTGGTCACTTTAAATTTCAGGGCAAATTTCACAACTGTCAGTTTAAAGCAAACAGCTGGGGAGAGGGGAGCCCAGCACACTAAGCAGGAGAGATGCCTCTAAGATTTTATCTCTGGCCACCAACTGCAACCATTTGGCCAGGTACAGTATTGGGAACTGTCACGGTGACCAAGTCCTGCCTCTGATATAAAGCAGGTAAACTTACACCTTAATAATGAATGCCAAGGCAACATGAAATTATGACCACTGGTGACATCCACGGACACCAACAGTGTGTGGTGTTGAGCCCTAGGGTCAGGGTCCTGCATTCTTGGTCCCCTGGTAGTGAGAAACAAAGACGACTTGTCCCTTCTCACTCTTTACTCCCCTGTCATTGATCTTCTGGCCCTGCACCTCCCTCTTCTGCTTCCAAACCTCTGCCCAGTGCTCAGCCCCACCCAGACATCACTGTCCCCAGGGCACACACAGTGCAGCCCACTGCACACAAACACAAACTCACAGGTGACAGAAATCTGTGTTTGGGACATCCGATTCTGAAACAGGGAGGATAGTGAACTTACAGTCACAGAGACTGAGACTCCCGGGGCTGGAATGTGATGGATCTGTGACATATGTGAATAATCTGCTGTGAAATGTGCAGATTCACGTGGAATAAAACATGCAGCCTCGCCTGGGGCTGCTGTCATCCAAATTTCGCTCCATGTTCACCAGAGGATGGCAGAATCCCAGCCTTGAGACTCCCCAGGCTGCTGACCCAGCCAAAAGGGCATCTCCGAGGGCAGTGATGGTCCACATGACACCATATTAGGCACTTTATCCTTGGGACCTCTTACCATCCTCATCAACTTTTTCTGTGACTGCTCCCTACATTCCCACCCCACTCCCTCTGTACAGTTCTCTAGGTTGTCCCAGGCTGATACCAGTGCTGACACAGAACAGCGGCTGCCTGAGTGCCCACAGCATTCCTAGGAACCAGCCAGGCACACTGTGACCTGCCCATTGCACCCCAAGATGAGCAGAGGGTGTTTGAAGATCACACACAGGCACCATCCATGATGTTACCACCTGCTGGAGTCTTTTCTACTCACCCACAATCTGCCCCCTGCTGTCTCTCGTGAAGTTGGGAGGGAAGACAGAGCTGTCCTTTGTGCATGGGGATGGTGAAGTGGGGGGTATTAGCTCCTTTTACTCTCAGAACATGGCCCACCCCCACACACCCTCTCAGGTGTGAGCAAAGCCCTTTCACGCAGGCTCTCCAGCCACTGCCTGTTCTTCTTCTACACAGAGGAGCTTGACCTGCCTCAGTCCCTCAAGAGGAACGCCAAGAGACGTACAGTGAGAGGGGCTAAGCCCATCCTGGCTGCAGAATAAGTCTGCAGAAATCTCTCCAGCTCTGAGCCCCTGTTCTTTACCAGTCTCTCTCTCTGGGTCTTGAAGAGCTGTGTTCTGTGGGGACCCTGGGCATCACCCCACTCCCTTTTGCACCAGCTATGGGGAAGGTGGGGTGACCACAGGACAGTCAGCTGGGCCAAGGACAGAGGACACCAAAGATGGTCAGGAAGAAAATGGTTGGGCCTCAGCCCCAGCTCAGCCACCAGAACCCAGGGACCAAGAGAGTGGCTGAGACCTGTCCCTGGTGAACATTGGGACCATAGGCCCCACTGACCAATCAGCACAGGCCTTTCCTACCAGGAGGCATAAGAGATTGATCCTGCACCTCTCTATGAAGGAAAATACCCTCTTGGACAACTGGGTCATCGAATGTCTAACCATGGAAGCTGTAGCAATGCTCAACATAATGAAAGAGATGGAGGGTCCTTCTCACCAGCCAGCACTCAGCTCACCCAAAGCAAGGTGAGGGTGCATCACTGTGACAGGGTCCTGGTGCAGCCCAGCCTCCTGCTCTGAAGACAAAAGCCAGAAGGGAATGGGAGAGGGCAGGGGGAGCAACTGTACACCCTGACCTGGAGCAATGGAAATGGGAGGACACTGAGGGCCCAGGGCTGTGCTCACCAAACCTAAAGGATGTCTTTGTGTGTGTCTGTGTGTGTCTGTGTGTGTGTGTCTGGGCATAGTGTGTGTAGAGATTGGGTGAGAGAATCACTGCTGAAGGAG
Organism: Hoolock leuconedys; assembly: GCA_023748175.1. Classification (NCBI taxonomy): domain Eukaryota; kingdom Metazoa; phylum Chordata; class Mammalia; order Primates; family Hylobatidae; genus Hoolock; species Hoolock leuconedys. Next base: position 111,290 of record JAKGGE010001165.1, on the reverse strand, counting down.
GCAGAGGCCTCAGCAATTCCCAGGGGCCTGAAACACAGAAGAGAAATGGAAAGGAGGGACAAGGAATCAGGACTGAGAGGGGAGGGCACAGAGAGGTGTCCTGGGCACAGACCCCGATCATGAGCATGAGAAGTGCTCCTGCCCTGGGAAGAGGCTCAGTGCAGAAGGAGGAAGGACAGTACAGCTGACAGCCCTGCTTGGGAAGTTTCTGGATCCCAGACTCATCTCCACAGAGGAGAACACGGAGGCAGCAGAGACCATGGCGCCCCCTTCAGTCCCTTTCTCCAGATGGCGCATCCCCTGGCAGAAACTCCTGTTCACGAGTAAGGAGAGAACTTCCGTGAAGAGGAAATGAGAAGGCACAGGGACTGGCTGGGGTCTCCTGGGGAAGATGGGGCTCCTGGGGAAAGGGGACTTAGACCTTCTACCTCTGCCTTAACAGAAAGAGGACACCAGAAGTGACAGGATCAAAACAGGAAAATCGCATCGAACTGAAATTGGTAAGAAGAAAACAAATCTCACGTCTTCTCTATTCCCGGTTAATTATCACTGGCCACTACATTTTGACAGATGATAGTAATAACTATATAACACTTCAAATAAAAACATAATGAGGGCATAAAGCATTGTCATCAGCCACCAACTTCAGAAATTGGAAAATAAATCACAGGCCGTGGAGGGCTCTGGGAATGCTCACAAACTCATTCACAAGAGTCCACAGCATGTCCCAGGCACTGCGGTACAACCAAGATCATACAAGTCCCTGCCCTGATGAACCTGATGCTGTTATGGGGAGGGGAGCAAGACATGCAAGGAGATCTAGAATGTGAGGTTAGGTGTTGACAAGAGCCCTGAAGAAAACCGACCAGGGAAAAGTGAGAAAGGGAAGACCCAGAGTCTCTAGTGAAGGTGTCAAGAAAGGGCTCTTTCAAGGATGCCCTGATGTGAGCAGGATCGGAGGTCAGTGGAAAGGGAACCATGCAGACCCCTGGGGAAGAGGATTCCACACTGGGAAATGCCAAGTTCAGAGGTGTTGAAGGAATGGGGGTCATGCTGCTGACCTTGACCCAGCAGGACACACACACACACACACACACACACATTCTCTCTCTCTCCAAGGCTCATGGGTGAAGAGAACCTCTAAGGACAAATGGCCCCAACTTTCCACCCCAATACATAGGTTTTGATATTGGCTGATGCTCTCTCCCCATCCTAGCCTCACTTGTAACCTTCTAGAACCCACTCACCACTGCCAGAGTCACTATTGAAGCCATGCCATTCAATGCCACAGAGGAAGAGAAGGAGGTTTTTCTACTTGCCCACAATCTGCCCCTGAAAGTGATGGCCTACAACTGGTACAAAGGAAGAAGTGTAGATCTCGACTATCGAATTTTAGGATATGCAACAAGCATTCAGAGATCTAGCTCAGGACCTGCATACAGTAGTTGGGAGGTAATATTTGCCAATGCATCCCTGCTGACCCGGAAAGTCACCCAGGATGACACAGGATTCTATACCCTACAAATCATAAAGACAGATTTTACCATTGAAGAAGCAACTGGATATTTCCGTGTGCACTGTGAGTGATTCCTCATGACCTCTGGGTGTTGGGGGTCAGTTCTACTTCACACACACAGGATTGTTAGTCCTGGCTGTGCCTGTGACCCCCTCTGCATTATGTCCTTAATTTAGTGTTTAAGAGATTCAGCGAGGACACACACAGGGTAGACAAATTTCAACGGATCAGAATTCATTTCCTGCATCCATACTCTGCAGACACTTGCCGCAGAGAAAGGACAATCTGATGGGGGAAACTCAGCAGGAGGAGATCAGCCTGTGCACTTCCCATGAACACCATTTGGAAAAAGACCCTGGAGAACCACATCAGGGCCTGCTCTGAGGGGCCCCCTGGGATCCTTACAGAGAAGCTGAGTCCTAGAAGCCCTGGCCCCAGAACCCAGTCCTCAGATCCTGAATCCAAGTGACCCTGGAAAACCTGTGCCAGGGCTGGGTTGTGGCCTCCTGGGCAGGACTGACTGGGAACAAGTATTGACCAGCTGTATGATGGATGTGGCTCCTGGAGCTGCTCCCAGGGAGGGTTGAGCCCCAAGAGCCTCATCTGGTCAAAGACAGAGCCTTCTCTTTCACCTGAGACTCAGAGTGAACAGATGGACAAGCTTCTTAGGCCATCAGCCAACTGTCCTGGGAGGCATAGGAGACCCCATAGAAAGTTCAGTGTCCCCAGGGACAGAAATAGAAGAGACAAGATGTTCCCGGCAGCAACTTGTCCACAGGGATCAGGTGTAAGGGTGCTCGCTCATGGAGGCAAACAATAAACACTGTCTGTGTGAACACCTCCTCTATGCCAAGTGTTAGGTCAGGTGACTGTGAATAATTTAAAGTTCATTCAGAGTCAATACGACAAGCCACAGACCATTTGCCATTTAGCTTATATGACTGAGAGGAAACTGAGCCACAGGGAGACACAGTCACTGAACCAGGGTCACACAAACATGAGAGGCAGATCAGAGTCACACGAGGTCATTCTGCAACCACATCTCCATCCTCTCCTCCATGAGAAGTGAGGTCTTATTAAGTTCTAAGGACCCCATGGTCATCTGTCAGCTCAAATCCTTTCTTCTTAGGCATCCAAACCTCAGAGGAGTGAGAGCAAATGGACAACTGATTCGTTTGTACTCCAGAACTAAATCACCTGCCTCAACTGTCAGAGCCAGTGTGAGGAATGTCCAGACATTTCCCTCAGATCCTAATCCTCCTCACTGCACCTGAAATCCTGTGTTTTCCAAAGAGTCAGTTTCATTCCCATGAAAGAATAAAGGAGAGGACTTGGCTTTCTCTCCCCATTCACACTAACACAGGCTCGGTGTGAGACACACACTCTATAGTTCTCACATGAGGGAAGGAGCGATTGAATGAATGATTCATAACCTCTTTAGAGACTGGATCCTGGACGCAGGATCCTAGAATTTTCTGACCACACCTGTTCCCTGTCACTTTGGTGCTGAGACCAGTGTTCCTTCCCTCTCACTCCCTGTCCCTAAAGCTACCTCGTCTCATGTGACTCCGGGCTTCCTAGGCCATGGGAGGGTTTTCAGGGATCCCTGGTACTGAACTGAGACCATGGGGGCCCCTGGTCCCTGGAGTCTCTGAGGTCACTGTAGCCCCCGCTGCTCACTGCTATGGGTGTCTCTGGCTCCCTCTGCTCCTCTGTGTCCTGCTTGTTCTGCCCCTGCCCCCACTTTCATTCTACCTGGCATGCCTTGTGCAGCACAGCTTTCTCCAGGCTTTGGACTTCCTCAGACAAAAGCTGACTGTTCTGCTCCTTTTCTGCTCACACTGTGGCCTGACCCTCCTGCCCCCACACCCCCCAGAAAAAACACTGAAATTAGCCAGAGTTGCCACTTCTGCTAGGCTCCATTATGAGCCAATGTCTTCAGGTCACCAGGAGAATGAGCTTCCACTGCGTCCTCTTCCAGGGCTCTTTCCTTCTGAGAGGTTGACTCATGAAACAGGCCACCAGAAAGATATGAGTGGCCCTTCCATCCACTCTTATAATCACCTGACAGGAAGACCAACAGGGCCATCTTGCCCCCTGCACAGGCAAAACTAATTTATGAAGAGGGCGATTTGTAGTAAAGAAACATTTTAATTAGCCCAAGGCTGCCAAACAGGACCTTAGTTTATTATTACTCAAATCATCCTCCCGAATGGCTAGGGTTGGAGTTTTTCAAAAAGTTGAGGTCTAAGGAATGGGTCCTGGTGATTGGATGGGAATGAAATCATGCAGGTGGGGGAAATCGTCTCTATGTGTTTGATCTGCCTCTGAGTGGGGGCCACATGACTGAATGAGGCATTCCTCACGGGTCTGGATGAGGCCAGCTGGTTGCCAGAATGCAAGTCTGAGAAATAACTCAAAAGACCAATCTCATAATCTATAATAGTGATGTTATCTATAGGAGCAATTAAAGAAATCACAAGCCTTGTGACTGCTGGCCACATGACTCCTGAGCGATAATGGATTATAGAAACTATGACCACATTTTACCAGGATTTCGGTCCCTCCTATAATCCTAATGTTATGGTCTTGTATTACTTTTACAAAGACCATCCTTGACAAGGAGGGAGTTTATTTTAGTAAGGGGATATTATCATTCTTGCTCCAAAATTACACTGTAAACTAAATTCCTCCCATGGTTAGCCTGGCCTATGCACAGGAATGAGCGAGGCCAGCCAGCCTCCAGCTAGAGGTGAGATGAAGTCTCCCATGCTAGCTCTATCTCACTGCTGCAATCTTTGCAAAGGTGGTTTCACTCTCTCCACTGACTCACCAGGGGATCAGAGGAAGAAGGACATGTCTACAGTCCCCAATGCCCACGGGCTTATTTCACCCATTTCACTCCAACCTCATCCTGCTGTGGTTGTCACCAGTTGGAACAAGTAAAAGATAAACAAACTTAAAATCAAAACTCTTTCTCAATCGGTCAGAGAAGCAAGGTCTCAGCGCGAACTCCCCCATATACTGGAGAGACCCACAGGTAAATACAGAGCAGCACGTCTTACCTGAGCAGAAACCCAGGCCCAGAAACTCAGTGGGGTGTCTTTGGCATCCTAGCCACCAGCATACCTTATCCAGACACAGTTAAAAACCCTGAACTGTAATTGATGAATTGCTGAAGGCTCAATGTGGACAAGGCACAGAGTTAAACACTCCAGCAGATGGATCAGGTATGGGATTAGGAGGACACTTTTATGGCTCTCACTTCCTGGAACTATACCAGGTTTTCACAGTGAATATTCAATAAAATTCCCCTCATCTTCCCTGCGGGTGGGGATGAGGAGGAACCACTAAGAAAGATGGCAGTGAATTCAACTCTTCCTGGCAAGACCTGTCTTCATAAAGATTGTTATGAACCACAGCTGAATCAGCTGGGGTTTAATGGAAGCTTAACTGGCCTGGGGAAGGGAAAATGTCCAACTCCAGCCCCTCTAGCCATCATATCCCACCTAAGGAGGAGAAAATACTAAGAGGCAGTTGTGACATTCACAGCCCAGGGAACAGACCTCCTTCAGGACCACAGAACCCCTCCCTCCCCACATTCACCACTATATCATTGAAGGCCTGCTCACCCAAGTTCCTTTTACCCAGTACATCATGTCTGGCTTTCAAAAAAAAAAGAAAAAATACAAGACAGGCTATGGCAAAAAAAAAAAAAAAAAAAAAAAAAAAAAGAAAAATACAAGACAGGCTATGGCAAAAAAAAAAAAAAAAAAAAAAAACATGGGTTTGAAAGAGCAAGGATCAGAACCAGACACAGATATGGCAGAGATGTTGAAATCTTCAGACTGAAAATTTAAAGCAACTCTGGTTAACAGTTATGAAGGAAAAAGTAGACACCATGCAGGAAAAGATGGGTGATGTAAGCAGAGAGACGGATATTCTAAGAAAGAACTTAAAACAATGCTAGAAATAAAAAAAAAAACTCTATAAAGGAAGAAGCCTGGTAGCCTGGACACAGCTGAGGAACAAATAGCTAGCTTGAGGGTGTGTCAACAGAAACTTCTAAAACTGAAACAGCAAAGTTCAAAAAGAATGGGAAAAAAGTGGAACAACATATCCAGCTTTCTTTCCAATATTTTGTATTGACAATAGCATACTTTATATTTTGCAGTTGTGGGCCCACTTCAAAGGCTGTAACATACACGTAATGAGAATAGTGGTGGTTCCTGGGACAGGATGGAGCTGGCCAGGTGGGCGCTGTCTGATGGGTTTTTTGCCAGTTTTACACACACCTGTGTCCTCATGATGACACCATTGTCAAACGGTGGGGTCCTTCAGGTGGGGAGATGCATGAGGCACTGGCGTCTCACTTAGACTCTGCCCAATTTAAACAAACATAATCAAACTCTAGTGTTTCTTGAGATCAAGAGAAAATGATGAAAACATTTCACATGCCTCTTTTGGGCTCCTCCCCATTTTGCCTAACTGCACAGAAATTAGAAGCAGGGAGGTCTTTCTAAATTCACTAACATAACACACATCGCTTCTCTTAATTTGGCGTCATTCCTCACTTTATGTAATTGACACACTAAAGACTTTCTCTCTGATCAATCCTGTCCTTCCCACAGAATGCACACGCCTCCCACTACCCAGGGAGTTGCTAATTCCAAACCATCTTCAGCATCTTTCTTTGAGCATAATGTGATCCGGCTGGAATTCAGAGCAGACCTAAACTTTTTATGTTATCAAGATGAATACTACTTCCAGCAATCGATCTTAGATCTTTGGTTAGTTAATAACAGTGTCCACTTTTAGAAAAAAAAAAATAGTTTCCTGCAAATTTTCATTTTACTATTGTCAGAACAGACGTGAAGTCCAAACTCATCGTGAATTTTAAATGCAAACTTTAGTACCAAACATTGAGCATCCCAAATCTAAAAAATCCAAAGTCTGAAATGCCCTAAAATCCAACACTTTTCACCACTGATGTGATGCTTAAAAGAAATGTTCACTGGAACATTTGGATTTTGAATTGTTAAAATATGAAATGCTAAACCAGTAAGTATACTGCAAATATTCCAAAATCAAAAGTTGGACATCCAAAACACTTTTTGTCCTAAGTCTTATGCATAAGAAATAATCTGTATGAAGCATAGGCACCAAGCTGTACAGTAGACCTCTAGAACCTTCTCATCCTGCATCACTGAAGCTGCAGACCCACTGAACAACTCCCCATTCCCCCCACTGTTTTTGATATGTAGTTCTTCTGAAATATTCTGAATATAATATTTTGAAAATTAATCCTTATCAGATGTATAATTTGCAAATACTTTTCCACCTCATGGGTTGCCTTTTCACATTCTCAATAATGTTGGCCTTCTTCATTAATAGGCTACACCAGCAACTCAGTAATCCAGTTGAGAAACAGAAGCTAAATGGAAAAGCCACCTTATTTGATATGTTAAATTATATAAAAAGCATTTTCAAATGATAAGTGATGTGATACTAAACCTTCTCTAAGTTTTATTTATGGGTATGTTACTGATGTGAGTGTCCCCAAAATTATGAGATTCCTAGAAATTTAATATGTTATTATAATAATCATGTCATATTCCACGGAAGTTAGTCAGAATGTAATATGCCACAGAAGTAACTAAATTTCTAAGTGAGCTGTCTTTATCATTTATTCCTTCTCTTCTTTTTTTTTTTTCCATGACAGCTTCTTCAGGACAAGAAAGTTCTTTGGTCTCTCAGCTGGGACCACTGTCAGCATCATGACTGGAGTACTGGCTGGAGTTACTGTCTTTATTATACCCAACTCTTATCAGAGTTTTAACAATAGTCATTTTACATGTTGGTCATTCACAGATGGTTGTTTTGATTCTTCCTGAAAGCGTCTGCAATCAGATACAGTCCAAAATTTCTTCTATTTCAAAAGATTTATGGAAAACATGCTGACAAGTACTCTTGCATACGAGTTTCTGAGCTGTTCAAGATTATACCACTGGACTGTCTATGGACTTCCAAAATTTTAACAAACAGGTGATGCCTTCATGAAATATGCCAACCTAAGCCAAGGTTAACAAAAATAACTTCATTGACATAAATGATAATGTGGATAATGTTTTTATAATTTTTATTTGAAAATTTGCTGATTCTTTCAATTTTTTTCCAGACTTATGGAATTTTTCTTCTTTTAAGCTATCTAAGCTAAAGCAATTTGGTAAAGTATACTTTTGGAAACAATAATTGAAGCCCATTTATTCTTGCTCTTTACCTAGTTGTCCCAGGATTGAGAAACTATTCATGAGTATTCATGTGTTTATGCTAATACAGTTATTTGCACAACTTTAGTAAGAATCTTCTCTCTTTACAAAAGGACATGTTTCAAAACATTGGTTATATTACCAAGGCTTTGACTGAGATGTTATATTTGAGAATATACATAGAATGGACCCATAAGTATTGCAGGCAATTCTGAAGATGGCCTTCATTTGGCTTCTTCATCTCAAGAGGTTTGTAAAAGTTTAATCTGAGACTCCTTATAAAAACTTCTAGCGAAGCAAACTTTAGGAAGAGCCTCTGTGTTCCAATGCTACTCTTGATGCACTTATGTAAAGAATCCCGGCAAAGTTTGATAAGACTAAACCTACTTTGTAAACAAATTTGGCCTACTGGGATTATCTTTGGTAAAAATAGATATGCCTATAGAGAGAAAAATAATGTTGAAAATAAAAACTGTAGTATACCTGCTATGAAATTGCAGCTCTGTTCATTGTTTCTGAGTTTTTATTATTCACCGGTAGACTGGACTGGACCCTGAATTCTTCTAGTTCCTCCCATCCAGTTTTCTCTTATTGAATCAGTTAGAACAAAATCTGCTTTGTTCCTGAAGCCCTATAAGCTGGAGATGGACAGCTCAATGTAAATTCCTCTACAGGAAAACCCTCAAAGCCTGAAGTACAAGGCCACTCAGAGCCACCAATATGTTTGACACCATAACTACAGACACTCAAATGGAAAACCAGGATAAGAAGTTGACAACTTCACACTGTGAAAAGCTTTTCCCAAGTTGTCAGAACAAGTCTCCATATCAAAATCAGGCTCTTACCCCTCTTAATTTGTCCATGCTTTGCCCCTCTTCAATTTGGCATGATGGTATCATTAGAATTTCACATGAAGTAGCTTCTGAGAGTAGCATAACAGAGTGACAGATATATCATGTCACCCTCAAATTTTTACATAAGATATCATTTAGTTCACCCAACGGCTGACATTAGCAGCATCTTTAACACAATTGTTTGTTCAAATGTATGGTGGTCCCTTTAAAGTTACATTTTCAGACTCACTTGTTCACACTCCTTGTTTTAATTTAATGAGCCATCGAATGCTACATAATAAAATTGTTCCCTACCAGCTGAACAGGGAAGAACCTGTGCAGTTTCTGACACTGATTGTTGCACATAAACAAATACATCGAGTATCATAACGACTCAATCACAAAAGTTACCAAACATACTACTTGGTTAAAATTGCTAGACTCTTCTGGCTCATTCTTTGATCTATTCTATTTCAGTTGGTTTGCATCTTGCCTAAAGTGCATACTCCAAACTTTTGGTATTATACTCCCAATAGTCATACTAGTAGCCTCTGGTGTGATAAATTCTACAAGTTTTAAATTCTACAATTTGGTGTGGTGAATTCTACAAGTTTTTAAAAAGTTTTGTGTGCAGCCATCAACAAATACCATAGGGTCTCTCTTGGCTGAAATGACAAAACTCAAAGAAATGTGTGATCAGGAAGACATCATAAACCTATAAATGATGGAAGCCCAATATGATGGTTACTGAGATGAATGCCAATGCTTTAAATTTTGCTCACACTCTCACCCAAGTAAGAGCCTAGAGACTCCAAAATAGAATCACTCATGCTAAATGCTACAGTCTACAACTGAAATTTTAATGAAGCAAAGAGATACCAGAACAGATCTCTGTCTTTGTTGAAAAGAAGAGATTCCACTCTACCTGAGACAGCATAATAAAAGTTTCCTCTGCTTTAACTTTACAGAAAAGCGACCTGAAGTACCCTAATGTTAACCAACTTATTTATTTATATGTCTTTGTTTACTGCTCCCACTTACAAAACCCACTGTTTTATTATTGTATAGCCCAGGGAGGGCTGTCCCTATATTTGTAGAGTAAGAGCTGCCTCAAATAATGAACGAAAAATAAAATCTATAACTACATTAGTTGTAATTTTGTCTTTGATGCATGTTCACACCCAGCATTGGCCAGTGGAGTTTCACAGGCTCATCATTCTCACACACTGACTTCTGCTTTCTTTTGTCACTTACAAGGACACTTCTGATTACATTGGGCCCACCTAGATAATCTAGAATAACCTCCACATCTTAAGATTTTAACTTTATCACCCTGCACAGTGTTTTTTACCAAGAAAAGTAAATGCACAGGTTTCAGACCTAGGGTGCAAACAGTTTAGGGTCCGTTATTCTGCCCAACACAGGTAACTTTCATAAATTTCATCCACAACAAAACTTGCTTTGTTTTCCTTCTGTGTCTCACTTTTCTGTCTGTGCACAAACATCAAGGTGAAACACACAAGCTCTAAGAAGTAGCTGGATGACTCTAGACCACTCATTTGAGCTCCCTCAGCCTCTCATCTTCTCAGCAGAAGGGTGACCTTCACGCATCAGAAAATGAAAGTGGAAGAGAAACTCAAAATGTGTAGGATATTAGTCACAGGAGCGTACCCAGATGAGCCCTGGGTACATTTTTTTTTTGTTTTTTTGAGATGCACCCCTGCTCTCCACGCCCGCGGCTGGAGTGCAATGCCACAATCTCAGCTCCGCTGCAACCTCTGCATCCCAAGTTCAAGTGATTCTCCTGCCTTCAGCCTCCTGAGTAGCTGGGATTACAGGGCGTGCCACCATGCCCGGCTAATTTTGTATTTTGTAGAGATGGGGTTTCACCATGCTAAATGTGGCTGTCTCAAACCCTGACCCTGATCCGCCCACCTCGGCCTCCCCCAGTGCTGGATTACCTGGTGTGAGCCACCATGCCCAGCCAGTAAACATTTTTATCAGACCTTTCCTTCTTTCACGCATTCCATTTCCTTGCTCTCCTCACTCCATCTCCTGACTTTTTCTTCAGTGACTTACTTGGTCTATGCTGTTTAGCATCAAAAGCCACACTACAACCTTTTGTGACCTCTCTTTGAATGTCTCAGGATGCCCAGAACCTTGAAAGCCCAAGCCTTGCTACACTGCAGTGTGCTCAAATAGGAGATATGGGGTCAGCTACTATTTTGAGCTTTAAGTTTTAAAGACTGTGCTGCAAGGTTTCAGACTTTCATGGGGCCTATATCCTATTTCCTTGGGCCTATTTCTTCCCCTTTGAATAGAGTATTTGCACCAATGCCTATACCTCCATTGTGTCTTGAAAGTAACTAACTTGTTTTTGAATTTACAGGCTCATAGGTAAAAAGGAACTTGCCTTGTCTCAGATGAAACTTGCTATTTTGGACTTTGGTTAATGCTGGAATGAGCTGGAGACTGCTGGGGCTTCTCATTCTTACATTATTAAATATGAGAAAAACATGACATTAACAACTATTTTAGAAGAATAAAGCATGCATACTGTTTTCTTAAATTAATTTTAACAAGGTGGTTCCTCCCATGTGCCCAGGCTGGGCTTCTGAACAAAATTCTCCATCTTCAGTGGCAATGCCTGAGAGGATGACATGGACTTAGGCCTGATATGCAGCCATTCCTGTCTACCCTGCCCCTCCTGCAGGACAGTACCAGACCAGGGCCTGAATCTCCTACTGAAGAGCTGAGAGAGAAAATGAGATACCCAAAGCCTCTTACCTTTTTCCAGTCCACTGCAATGGGTACCAGTGCAGTCCATTTTCCCCTGAGGACACCCACCTGCTGGTCTTTGACTTCTCACCATTCACCCATCCACCTCTCACACCTCCTGCCCACTCTTGGATTTCATTCTTAATTTACGGAACCCTATTTCTGTTCCTCCTCCATTCCAACATGTGGTGGGTCCAGGTGGTGGCTTCTGCCTATGATTTTGTAAAAAAAAAAAAAAAAAAAAAAAAAAAAAAGACTCTCTAAATTACTTTCCTTGACACCTCCTTAAACTGACCTCCACCTGCAGCCCCATGATCATTACCAGCAGCATTTGGACACTTTTTCCGGTAGTCAGATGCTTTCCATCTCTCTTTAGGAAATGTGACTCTCTCCACCCTGCATAAATGTTTCCCAGTAGAAATGAACACAGGCATAGTGCCTGTGTGTTCCCAAAGAAAATGGTTTCTATAAGAACATAAGAAAGCTGCAATTACAGAAAAGACCACTTAAAACATACATTAAGTAGATGATTCTCACCATTCACCCATCCACCTCTCACACCTCCTGCCCACTCTTGGATTTCATTCTTAATTTACGGAACCCTATTTCTGTTCCTCCTCCATTCCAACATGTGGTGGGTCCAGGTGGTGGCTTCTGCCTATGATTTTGTAAAAAAAAAAAAAAAAAAAAAAAAAAAAAAAAAAAAAAAAAAAAAAAAAAAAAAAAAAAAAAAAAAAAAAAAAAAAAAAAAAAAAAAAAAAAAAAAAAAAAAAAAAAAAAAAAAAAAAAAAAAAAAAAAAAAAAAAAAAAAAAAAAAAAAAAAAAAAAAAAAAAAAAAAAAAAAAAAAAAAAAAAAAAAAAAAAAAAAAAAAAAAAAAAAAAAAAAAAAAAAAAAAAAAAAAAAAAAAAAAAAAAAAAAAAAAAAAAAAAAAAAAAAAAAAAAGACATAGAGATGCACACAGCTCCCCTGACAACATTGTGTCCCAAAGCAATGTCTTGTGTGCCCCTCATTATGGAGCTCACTGTCCTTCACCACATGGGCAGTGCTTCCAGGGTCTCTCAATTCCTCAACGGGAGGCAATACACATTTTAACACAGTACTTCAGCAAAGGAAGTGTTGATAATTTACCTACTTTGATAAAGTTCCTGAAAAGATCCCTAGACAGCAAAATTTCCCTCCAAAAGCAGACAGAAAAGGCTTTCCCAATTGCAAAACATTGGCCTCCTTGCTTTTCAAAACAGTACCCTTGAAATAGCCAAAACAATTTTGCCAAAATAAATTGCAGAAACTCTCTTATTTGAAATCTCACAAAACATTACAACTATTAAAAACAGAAGCTGCTGGCATAAGAATACAAATAGAGACCAAAGGGATAGAATTGAGAGTCCAGAAATAAACCCTCACCCTTACAGACAATTGCTCTTGCACAAGGATGTCAAGATAATTCAATGGAGGAACAATCGTCCTTTCAAATAATGGTGCAGGAACAACTAGATAACCACATGCAAAACAACAAACTTAGAGAACTAGACTTCCAACGATATAAAACAATTATCTAAAAATGGATCAGTGAGTTAACTATAAGATCTATAACCATAAAAACATCTTAGAAAAAGACACGGGGTAAAACTTAATGACCTCAAATATGCAATGGATTCTCAGGTATGACCCAAAAGCATGAGAAAGAAAAAGGAAAAATAGATAAATTGGGCTAAAGATGCAAGCCTTTTGTGCATCAAAGGATATTATCAAGAAAATAAAAAGACCAAACACAGAATGAGACATAATATTTGCAAATCACATAGACAATGGTTTCATGCCCAAAATATATCAAGAACTGCTACAACTCAATAACAAAAATACAAACCACCCAATTTATATAAATAGGCAAAGGAATCAAATAGATATTTCTTCAAAGAAGATGTGCAAGTCATCAAGAGGGACATGAAAAGAAACTCAACATCATTAGTCATTAGGAAAATACAAAGTCAAAGCCACAATGAGATACCACATTACACCTACAAATATGGCTACCATTCTTTTAAAATGTTAAATAACAAGTGAAAGCCTTATGTAGAATTTAGAATCCTCATACATTGCTGGTGAGATTATAAAAAGTACAGCCACTAGGAGAAAGAGTTGTGCTGTTCCTCAAGAAGCTAATCATAGAATTCTCATATGAAACAGCATCCATTCCTAGGTATATACCCAAAGAATTGAATCCAGGGACTCAAACAGGTACTCACATGGGAATGTTGATTGCAGCATTATTCACAAAAGATCAAATATGAAAGCAATTCAAGTGTTCATCAACACATGAATAAAAAAATGAGGTGACACATACAACAGAATGTTAATTGCCATAAAGAGGAACAAAACTCTGACACGCACTGGAATATTCATAGACCTGAAAACATTATGGCAAGTGAAATACACGAGAAGCAAAATGACACATGTGTATGATTCTATGTATATGAAACATCAAGAATAGGCAAATTCATAGAGACAGAGAGTAGACTAGAGATTAGCAAGGTCTAGGGTGGAAAAAATAGGGAGTTATTGTTTAAAAGATATAGACCTTAGTTTAAAATGATAAAAGTTTTCTAGGAAAAATAGTGGTGATTGTAATGTAACAATCTGTGTGTGGTTAATTTTATTTGATTGCACATTTTAAAGTGGTTAAAATGGCACATTATACATAAATTTAATATATATGTACATTTCTATACATATACATATATGTACATTTCTATACATATACATATATGTACATTTCTATACATATACGTATATGTACATTTCTATACATATACGTATATGTACATTTCTATACATATACGTGTATATGTACATTTCTATACATATACATATACGTGTATATGTACATTTCTATACATATACGTATATGTATATTTATATAAATAGGCAAAGGAATCAAATAGATATTTCTTCAAAGAAGATGTGCAAGTCATCAAGAGGGACATGAAAAGAAACTCAACATCATTCGTCATTAGGAAAATACAAAGTCAAAGCCACAATGGGATACCACATTACACCTACAAATATGGCTACCATTCTTTTAAAATGTTAAATAACAAGTGAAAGCCTTATGTAGAATTTAGAATCCTCATACATTGCTGGTGAGATTATAAAAAGTACAGCCACTAGGAGAAAGAGTTGTGCTGTTCCTCAAGAAGCTAATCACAGAATTCTCATATGAAACAGCATCCATTCCTAGGTATATACCCAAAGAATTGAATCGAAGGACTCAAACAGGTACTCACATGGGAATGTTGATTGCAGCATTATTCACAAAAGATCAAATATGAAAGCAATTCAAGTGTTCATCAACACATGAATAAAAAAATGAGGTGACACATACAACAGAATGTTAATTGCCATAAAGAGGAACAAAACTCTGACACGCACTGGAATATTCATAGACCTGAAAACATTATGGCAAGTGAAATACACGAGAAGCAAAATGACACATGTGTATGATTCTATGTATATGAAACATCAAGAATAGGCAAATTCATAGAGACAGAGAGTAGACTAGAGATTAGCAAGGTCTAGGGTGGAAAAAATAGGGAGTTATTGTTTAAAAGATATAGACCTTTAGTTTAAAATGATAAAAGTTTTCTAGGAAAAATAGTGGTGATTGTAATGTAACAATCTGTGTGTGGTTAATTTTATTTGATTGCACATTTTAAAGTGGTTAAAATGGCACATTATATATAAATTTAATATATATTTATATTTCTATACATATACATATATGTACATTTCTATACATATACGTATATGTACATTTCTATACATATACATATATGTACATTTCTATACATATACGTATATGTACATTTCTATACATATACGTATATGTACATTTCTATACATATACATATATTTACATTTCTATACATATACGTATATTTACATTTCTATACATATACTTACATTTTTATAAATATACGTATATTTATATAAATATATATTAACATCTAACACATATAAATATGCAGGTGTTTCTATATATACATTCTATCACACCTTTGAAACGTCTTTGGTGAAAAACAACTCCACTATGTAAAACACACCCACCCTGATCAGATAGCTTTTACTGTACTTATATGCAGACTCTTTATTACCTTATCCACAGAGCGATACAAGAATTTAGAGACATGAGACTGACCAGCCAACAACACATGCAAAACATAAATGTATTTGCAAAGAGACTGAAGGTTAATCCGGGGCATAGACCTCAGCACTGCCAGGACACACACCCCTCTTGGGGATTCTGAATTTATCTGACCCGGCCCACTATCCAGATCTTGTTGTGTTGGGACAGGGGAGGTCATGAAGCCTGTACCCTGGACACTCTGTGTGAGCACACAAGACCCTTCATTAGGTCTCCACACAGAGTCCTGACCATCAGGTATTATGAGGAGGACTCTAGAATAGGCTCAGGAATCAGGCAAGAGAATCGGCTACAAAGAGGAACACGAAGTTGAAGGAGATGGTTGCTGACATGGAGCAGAATTCCTGTAATTCACAGGTCCAGCCAAGTCAAAAGTGCTCCCACCTTGTGATCCAGGCCACCCTGAGATACAGCTCTTTCCCACAGCCTCCTCCATAGTGACCCATCAGGGCTCCTCATTATCAAGCTTCAGGAGAGGGCAGCAACCTGGACTGCGCTCATTCCATCAAACTGCCCCTGGAGATGGAGGTCACTGAGATCAGAATCAGTTTCACAAATGGTCCAATGGGACCGATGGGTCCCAGGATTCAAACCCCTGGCTCCAGGAGCTTAAGCTGCCATTACTGCACAGGAACCTGAGGTGATATGGAAATTAAAAGAAGAAGGGTGGACCTCCTTCTGGGCACTAGAGCCAGCCTTTCTCTTCTCTCTAATCCAGGCCTCCCCTCTTCCTGTAGCATGACTGTGATAGACATCTCAGGAAAGGTTCTAACCCGATATTTTTCTCAACCCCTTAGTTGTAGAGGGGAGACCTATTATTTATACATGCCTTCTTAAGTTTGTCTGAAAGTCTCACTCCTTTATTAGGTAGAAATATTTTTAATCACACGGGGGGCCAACATCCTTGTAGCCCCAGGATAAACACGGACGTTTACATGGATGGTGCTGCCTCAGGGATTTTGAGACAGTCCTCACTTCTTTTGACAGGCATTGTCAAAGGACCTCTCTGAGTTTTCCCATCCTCAGGTCAGGGTCTTGCAATATATGAGTGACATGCTGCTCTGTGCTGCAACTGAGGAAGCTTCTCAGGAAGCACTGAAAACCCTTCTTAATTTCTTAGCAGACAGAAGTTTCAAAATCCAAGGCCCAGCTTTGACAAGTCTCAGTGAAGTACCTAGGCTTAATATTGTCTGAAGGGACCAGAGCCTCAGGGGAAGAAAGGATTAAGTCCATTTCCTTTTTCCCCCTCCATAAAACCCTCAAGAAACTAAGGATTTTTGGGCATTACAGGATTTTGCAGACTATGGATACCTGGGTATGGTGAGATAGAACATCCCTTATATCACCTCATAAAAGAAACTCAAGTGGCTACAACTCATTTTCTAACCTGGGAACCTGAAGCTCAAAAGGCCTTCAACCAGCTAAAACAAGCCTTACTTAAGGCACCATCCCTCAGCTTTCCCATAGGGAGGGCCTCCAATCTTTATGTATCAGAAATGCAGGGAACGGCCCTGGGAGTTTTAACTCAAGCTCGAGGACCAACTCAACAGCCAGTGGGCTACCTGAGGAAGGAACTTGATTTGATGGCTAAAGGATGGCCAGCATGCCTCCGAGCAGTTGCCACAATGGCCCTACTGGTATTGAAGGACACCAAATTAACCCTTGGAAATGGCTTCACTCTTTATACCCCACATAATGTAGCAAGATTGCTGTCTTCTAGGGGAAGCCTTTAGCTAACAGACAGCTGGCTCCTTAAATATTATGTTCTGCTGTTAGAAGGGTCTACAATCCAATTGAAAACTTGTTCTCACCTAAACCTAACCACTTTCCACCCTGAGGAACCTGAACATGACTATGAAGAAGTTGTGGTACAGACCTGCATAGCCAGGGAGGATCTCAGGGAACCTCCTCTCGAAAATCCAAACTGCAGGCTCTTCATGGATGGAAGTTTCTTTGGAAAGCAGAGTCCATAAGGCAGGATATGTCATAGTCACTCTGAATGATGTTACTGAAAGTGGGCCCCTCTCTCCAGGCACACATGCTCAACTAGCTGAACTGATAGCTCTTAAAAGAACACTTGAATTAAGCAAGGGAAATGTAGCTAACATTTACACTGACTCCAAGTATGCTTTCTTAGTTCTCCATGCTTGTTGCAGGAAGTCAGGGACCCCGAATGGAGGGACCAGCTGGAGCCATGGCAGAGAACATAAATTGTGAAGATTTCATGGACATTTATCACTTCCCAAATAATACTTTCATAATTTCTTACACCTGTCTTACTTTAATCTCTTAATCCTGTTATCTTCATAAGCTGAGGATGTAGCTTGCCTCAGGACCCTGTGATAATTGTATCTAACTGCACAAATTGATTATAAAACATGTGTGTTTGAACAATATGAAATCAGTGCACCTTGAAAAAGAACAGAATAACAGTGATTTTAGGGAACAACGGAAGACAACCATAAGGTCTGACTGCCTGCGGGGTAGGCAAAAAGATCCATATTTTTCTTCTTGCAGAGAGCCTATAAATGGATGTGCAAGTAGGGAAGATATCACTAAATTCTTTTCCTTGCAAGGAATATTAATATTAATACACTGGGAAAAGAATTGCATTCCTTGGGGGGGGGTGTCCATAAACAGCCGCTCTGGGAGTGTCTGTCTTATGTGGTTGAGATAAGGACTAAAATATGCCCTAGTCTCCTGCTGTAACCTCAGGCTTATTAGGGTGGGGAAAAAAATCCACCCTCATAAATTTGAGGTCAGACCAGTTCTCTGCTCTCAAACCCTGTTTTCTCTTGTTTAAGATGTTTATCAAGACAATACATGCACAGCTGAACATAGACCCTTATCAGTAGTTCTGTTTTGCCTTTTGTCCTGTTTCCTCAGAAGCATGTGATCTTTGTTCTGTTTTTTGCCCTTTGAAGTATGTGATCTTTGTTCTGTTTTTTGCCCTTTGAAGTATGTGATCTTGTGACTTACTCCCTGTTCTTGCACTCCCTCCTCTTTTGAAATCCTTAATAAAAACTTGCTGGTGTTGTGGCTCAGGTGGGCATCACGGTCCTACTGATATGTGATATCACCCCCAGACGCCCAGCTGTAAAATTCCTCTTTGTACTCTTTATTTCTCAGCTGGCTGACACTTATGAAAAATAGAAAGAACCTACATTGAAATATTGAGGGCGGGGTCTCCTGATATATGTTCATGCTGCAATTTGGAAGGAAAGAGTCTTACCACTAATGGATCTCCTATAAAATACCATCAGGAAATTAACAGGGTATTATCCTCAGTTTTCCTTCCATGAGAGGTAGCAGTAATGCATTGTAAGGGACATCAGAAGGGAACAGATGAATTAGCCAAAGGAGACAAGTTAGCTGATCAGGCAGCCAAGTCAATGGCAAGAAAGACTCAGGATCTTAACACACTAAAATGCTCTCTAATCTGGGAAGGCTCCATAAGAAAAATTAAGTCTCAGTACTCCCCTGCAGAGAGAGATTGGGCCATCTCTCAAGGGTACACTTTCCAGCCCTCAGGATGGCAATAGTCAGAGGATGGCAAACTCCACTTGCCAGCCTCCAGCCAGTGGAACACCCTTAATATCCTTCACCGAGATTTTCACTTGAGAAATGATAAAACTTATCAGTGTGCTCAGAGATTGTTTTCAGGAGAGAAGTTATTAAAAACAGTTGAGCGTGTTGTTAAGGCTTGTGAAGTCTGTCTTAAAAATAATTCCAACAGGCAGCTTCTTCCTCATCAAACTTAAAGGATGAGAAACTATCCAGGGGAGTACTGGCAGATAGACTCCACCCACATGCCAAAGATGAAGGGCATTTCATACCTCCTGGTATAGGTAGATATTTTCACTAACTGGGTAGAAGCATTTCTATGCCTTACAGAAAAGGCCTCTGAGGTAATAAAAGTGTTAGCTAATAAAATAACTCCCTGCTTTGGTCTACATAAGTACCTCAAAATTGGCAGTGGCCCCTCATTGAAGGCAGCCATCACACAGGGGGTCTCAAAGGCATTAGGCATACAGTGTCATCTCCATTGTGCTTGGAGACCCCCATTCTCAGGAAAGGTAGAAAAGACAAATGATATTATCAAAAGACACCTCAGAAAACTGTTCCAAGAAACCCACTTTCCTTGGGTCACTCTTCTTCCCATGGCTTTACTGTGGGTAAGAAATACCTTTTCAAAGTTAGGCCTAAGCCCTTTTGAAATGCTGTATGGATGACCTTTCCTTGCCAATGATTTTCTTTTTTTTCTTCTTTTTTTTTTTTTTGAGATGGAGTTTTGCTCTTGTCACCCAGACTGGCATGCAGTGGTGCAATCTCCACTCACTGCAACCTCTGCCTCCCAGGTTCAAGCCATTCTCCTGCCTCAGCCTCCCAAATAGCTGGGATTACAGGCGCCTGCCACCATGCCCGGCTAATTTTTTTTTTTTTTTTTTTTTTTTTTTTTTTTTTTTATTTTTTTTGAGATGGAGTTTTGCTCTTGTCATTCAGACTGGCATGCAGTGGTGCAATCTCGGCTCACTGCAACCTCTGCCTCCCAAAATGCTGGGATTACAGGCAGGAGCCACCGTGCCCGGCCTTACCAATGATTTTCTATTAAACCTCTGAATTGGTAAAACATGTAATCTCTGGCTCACTTTCAACAAAAATTAACACAACTAGCAGAAGTCCAACTACAGACAATAAGACCACCTTTATTTAACCCAGGAGATTTGGTATTAGGAAAGCTCTCCCTTCTCTCTCTCCTTCCCTAAACTCAAGCTGGGAGGAAATTTACACTGTTCTTCTTTCAATACCCTCAGTGGTAAAAGTTACAGGTATTGACTCCTGGATATGTGACACTTGAGCCAAAGTCTGGAAAGCTGAGGGAGCAACCCCTGACAGCCTAGAGGAATGTCCCAGATATCAATGTGAAGAGATAGGAGAACTTAAGCTAAAAATCATAAAAGATAAGTAAATGAGTGAGGTCTACTCATCCTCCTCAGTCCCACCCCTACCTCACCAGATACTTTGTCATTTCTACCTTTCCTCTCAAGATTCACCACCAGATACTAGAACTTCCTTTTGACACATACTTGCAGGGAGATTTTGATTATCCATGGGTTTACATTTGTAATTTCATAGACGCCCAAAGGGAAATTCTATATCTTGGGGAATAAAATTTTAGATGGAATTTATGTACTACACCACCCTTGTGGGAGTTGTTATACTCTACTATTTGCAGCATGACTATACACTGTGGTGCTCACAATGTGAAAATCTGGATGGGAAATTCTAATTGCTGTAATATTCTGCTTAATTATCATCTTTATAGCAGGACTAATCATTACAGAAAAGATTTAGCCAAAGTTAACACTAAGGTTACTCTCAACCCTCAATCCAATGCCACTTATCCAAAAAAAAAAGTTTCTCTACTAACGCTTCTGGTGAGGTGCAGTGACATCTGGTGGAGAAAATCAGTATTACAACCCATCGAAACAGCTAACAGGTATCAAACTCTACTGTCATGGTTATGGCCTATAGTACCCTCACTAACAATGATAATCTTAATGCTCATATTTAAATTCTATACCCTAAACCCTCTTGCAATATTTATCTCATCTCATCTACAAGCTATTAAACTCCAAATGGTGCTGCACACAATGGAACCACACATGGACATGCATCTCTTCTGAGGACAGTTAGATTGACCTCAGGAGGAGACTTAACTGTTGTTTCCTACACGACACCCCTTTTCAGCAGGAAATAGCCAGAAAGAGTCATTGTCCAACACCCCTTAATAGCAGTTAGAGTTACTACTCCTAAGGGGGGAAATATGATACAGGAGATAAAAGAAGTTATTTAGGCAGACAGTAAAAGCAACAGAGTCCTTGGTGAAATTTCCCTTTTAATAAAAAAGCAGCCCCCAAATCATTTCTTTTCTAACAAAGAGCAGCCTGAAAAATCGAACTGCAGAAATAGATAAGCAAGCTGCAATCTTGCACAGGTGAATGCCAGCAGCTGTGACAACAGAAAGGAGCTGCCGGTGGGTGGGGGGCACACATGTCCTACATGGAGGCTCCATCTTTCCTTTTCTTTGTCACCACATGTACAGTAAAGAAACTGGCAACATGGTGCCAGTCAGGTAGAAAACCCATCTGCATAATTAAAGTTTAGGGTGGGGGCAGCCAGATTTTCACACCCTATGCAAATGGCACACTTAGCCCTAACCAGTTTTTTGCACCTTATGCAAATGGAACACTTGGTCTGAGGAATATCTCATGCCCTTTGTAAATCAGACACCACCTCCTCAAGCTCACCTATAAAACCTGCTGCTTTTCACCACAGAAGCAGCAACCCATTTCTCCAGGACCCCTCTCTGCTGCACAGAGCTCTTCTCTTTCTTTCACTTATTAATCTTTCACTCTAAACCTAGTTTTCTGTAGCCATGAGACAATAAACCTTGGGTATTTACCCCAGACAATGATGCTGCTTCACTTTTCTGCTTTTCTTATTTGTTTCTTGAGTTTTTTTTCAGGTGACTGGAATCATTTTGAATCACGTGCTTAGTCTCTCTGTTCTTTTCTTAACAATTGTTCTTTTATTCATTCCTCTCTTTATCTCCATCTTGCAGCCCTTGATGCCAAATGAGGGGACCTAAAGAATTCTGAACAGCCTGGGACCCCTTAGGAAAAACAGGAAAGATGCCAAAGTGTTTTCTGTTTGGGAAGATTCTGTGTCTTTCCACATGGAACCCCAAGAGTTGTGAGTGAATGGATTCCTTTCCAATCTAAAACTCTGCTCTGTTTTCTGTTGTGTTACCTGACCTCTGGCTTTTAGGGTCATCAGAGATTACTTTGTACTGTACAAATACTTCATCTTGTGTGTGTGCTGGCTGCTGGGTCAGTGGCAAATCTATGGTTTTGGAGGTGACTAACAGTGGTTAGAATAAATGATTACTACTTCAGAAGACCACTTATATCTTTGCATGTTTAGATAAGAAAGACACAGTTTAAACAATGAGAAAAATGTCTTTGTAGCAAAGTAAGCTGTGGAAGTGTTGCACATTATGGTTCCCATGGCATTTTACTCTTCCTGGGGACCTGGAATTCAGTGAAATCCTTGATTTTTAAAGGTCTAGGTCCTCTCCCTTCCAACTGTGCTTCTTTTCATATATTTAAATTATTAGGATCTAAAAATTGCAAAGACTTTGTCATCCCCCTTCTTTAATGGGTTCTGTCCTGAGCTCAGTGGTCCAGTTGGTAAACAGAGACCAAATTAAAGCTACCTATTAAAATTAGTTTTCTTATAAAATCTTGTGGTAAATTTCTATCATATTTGTGTTACCATAGCATTTATTTTTAACCTTTCTTGAACACATCCAAAGTCCTTCTTGTAAAAGCTTAGATTTTATCCCCTTTTGTGTTTTGAGATGTAAATTTGATACCCAGTTTTTCTAAAACTCAGTAAGGGCTTCTTCAATAAATGTTACCTCTTTCATTTACAAAGGCACAATTTGAATCCAACTGTCCTTTTAAAATAGCAAATTTTACCCATCCCATGCTTAAAGTCCTAAAATTAAAACTCTAAAGTCTTTTTGTCACCCTTTATCTTTGTGGGTAGATGTATATGCAATATATTAAATTACATATATGTATATGTCTATCCATATGTTTGTATATAGTTTACACATGGTATCAATTTAATGTAAAGATAAATGAGTACTCATAAAAAGTAAATAAGCACAAATGCTTTTCAGTTCATGCAATTTTAGTAATCTTTAAATAAAGATAACTTTTAAATTATTGTTAATATAAAATAGAAATATCTTCAGAATTTAATTTAGATATTTGTGCCTGGTTCTGTTGGCAGACAGGTTTATAATGTCTACTAGATGTCTTAAGGTCATCAAACAGCTGCTCTGCATATATACATTTCCTTAATTTGTCTGTAGGCTTATGTCTTTAGATTTGGCTCTTAGATTCTGAGTTCAAGAGACGTAACCATAGCAAAGCCTGGGAACAACAGCCAGTCCATGTCCCAGCTATGCCTCTTGGCCATGCTGGGAGAGATTCCAGGCATAATCTTCATAGCTCTGTTCTTTGTCCTGAACTTCACATCAGGTACATACTTAGAACTGCTTTCTTCCTAGTTTGTTCTACTGAATATAAGGGTGTATTAGTCTGTTCCCATGTTGCTACCAAGAAATATCTGAAACTGGGTAATTTATAAAGAAAAGAGATTGAGGCCGGGTGCCGCGGCTCACGCTGTAATCTCAGCAATTTGGGAGAGGGAGAAGGATGGATCCCGAGGTCAGGAGATCAAGACCATCGTGGCTACCATGGTGAAACCCCATCTCTACTAAAAATACAGAAAATTAGCTGGGCATGGTGGTGGGCAACTGTAGTCCCAACTACTCAGGAGGCTGAGGCAGGAGAATGGTGTGGACCCAGGAGGTGGAGCTTGCAGTGAGCCGAGATTGCGCCACTGCACTCTAGCCTGGGTGACAGAGCAAGACTCCGTTTCAAAAAAAAAAAAAAAAAAAAAAGAAAGAAAGAAAAGAAAAAGAAAAGAGTATGAATTCACCACCCATGGTTTGGCAGGCTGTACAGGAAGCATAATTCTGGCACCTGCTCTGCTTCTGGGGAGGCCTCAGAAAACTTACAATGGAGGAAGGAAAAGAGGGAACAAGGCATCTCACATGATGGAAGCAGAAAGAGGAGAGCAAGGGGGAGGTGCTACACATGGTTAAACAATCAGATCTCACAAGAATTCTCAATCATTATGGCAGCACCAAGGGCAATGATGTTATATCATGACAGACCTCCCCCATATTTCAATCAATGCCTCTCACCAGGACCTACCTCCAACATTGGAGATTACAATTTGATATGAGATTTGGGCAAGGACACAGATCCAAACCATATCAAAGGGTTACTAGGAGCTTATTATGTAATTACGGTATGTGATTAAAACAGATATAGAAAAAACAACCCTATATGCAAAGCATTTTATAAAAAGTAGAATGTGTTTTTAGTTTAAAGAGGTACTAGAAGAAATTGATAAATTCCTGCACACATACACCCTCCCAAGTCTAAACCAAGCAAAAGTCGAATCCCTGAAGAGACCAATAGCAAGTTTTGAAATTGAAGCAGTAATTAATAGCTTACCAACCAAAAAAAAGCCCAGGACCACACGGATTCACAGCCGAATTCTACCAGAGGTACAAACAGGAGATGGTACCATTCCTTCTGAAGCTATTCCAAACAATAGAAAAATAGGGACTCCTCCTTAACTCATTTTATGAGGTCAGCATCATCCTGATACCAAAACCTGGCAGAGACAAACCAAAAAAGAAAATTTCAGGCCAATATCCCTGATGAACACTGATGCAAAAATCCTCAATAAAATATTGCCAAACCGAATCCAGCAGCACATCAAAAAGCTTATCCACCACGATCAAGTCAGCTTCATCCCTGGGATGCAAGGCTGGTTCAACATATACAAATCAATAAATGTAATGCATTACACATACAAAACCAATGACAAAAACCATGTGATTATCTCAATAGATTCAGAAAAGGCTTTTGATAAAATTCAACACCTTTTCATGCTAAATCTCTCAATAAACTAGGTGTTGATGGAACGTGTCTCAAGATAATAAGAGCTATTTATGACAAACCCACAGCCAATATCATACTGAATGGGCAAAAGCTGGAAGCATTCCCTTTGAAAACCGGCACAAGACAAGGATGCCCTCTCTCACCACTCCTATTCAACATAGTATTGGAAGTTCTGGCCAGGGCAATCAGGCAAGAAAAAGAAATAAAGGGTATTCATACAGGAAAAGAGGAAGTCAAATTGTCCCTGTAAATGGCATGATTGTATATTTAGAAAACCCCATGTCTCAGCCCCAAATCTCCTTAAGCTGATAACCAACTACAGCAAAGTCTCAGGATACAAAATCAATATGCAAAAATCACTTGCATTCCTATACACCAATAACAGACAAACAGAGAGCCAAATCATGAGAGAACTCCCATTCACAATTGCTACAAACTGAATAAAATACCTAGAAATCCAACTTACAAGGGATCTGAAGGACCTCTCCAAAGAGAACTACAAACCACTGCTCAAGGAAATAAGAGAAGACACAAACAAATGGAAAAACATTTCATACTCATGGATAGGAAGAATCAATATCGTGAAAATGGCCATACTGCCCAAAGTAATGTATAGATTCAATGCTATCCCCATCAAGCTACCATTGACTTTCTTCTCAGAAAAAACTACTTTAAATTTCATATGGAACCAAAAAAGAGCCCGTATAGCCAAGACAATCATAAGCAAAAAGAACAAACCTGGAGGCATCACGCTACCTGACTTCAAACTATACTACAAGCTATAGTAACCAAAAAAACATTGTACTGGTACCAAAACAGATATATAGACCAATGGAACAGAACAGAGCCCTCATAAGTAGCACCACACAACTACAACCTAAAAACCGACAAAAAAAGAATAGGGAAAGGATTCCCTATTTAATAAATGGTACTGGGAAAACTGGCTAGCCATATGCAGAAAACTGAAACTGGACCCCTTCCTTACATGTTATACAAAAATTAACTCAGGATGGATTAAATAGTTAAACATAAGGCCTAAAACCATCAAAACCCTAGAAGAAAACCAAGGCAATACCATTCAGGATATAAGCGTGGGCAAAAACTTCATGACTAAAACACCAAAAGCAATGGCAATGAAAGCCAAAATCGACCAATGGGATCTAATTAAACTAAAGAGCTTCTGCACGGCAAAAGAAACTATCATCAGAGTGAACAGGTAACCTACAGAACAGGAGAAAAATTTTACAATCAATCCATCTGACAAAGGGCTAATATCCAGAATCTACAAGGAACTTAAACAAATTTACAAGAAAAAAACAAACATCCCCATCAAAAAGTGGGAGTAGGATATGAACAGGCACTTCTCAAAAGAAGACATTTATTGACCAACAAACACATGGAAAAAAACTCCTCATCACTGGTCATTAGAGAAATGCAAATCAAAATCACAATGAGATACTATCTCATGCCAGTTAGGATGGCAATCATTAAAAAGTCAGGAAACAACAGATGCTGGAGAGGATGTGGAGAAATAAGAACACGTTTACACTGTTGGTGGGAGAGTAAATTAGTTCAACCATTGTGGAAGACAGTGTGGCAATTCCTCAAGGATCTAGAACAAGAAATACTATTTGACCCAGTAATGCCATTACTGGGTATATACTCAAAGGATTATACATTATTCTACCATAAAGACACATGCACACGTATGTTTATTGCAGCACTATTTACAATAGCAAAGACTTGGAACCAACCCAAATGCCTATCAATGATTGACAGGATAAAGAAGATGTGGCACATATATACCATGGAATACAACACAGCCATAAAAAAGGATGAGTTCATGTCCTTTGCAGGGACATGGATGAAGCCTGAAACCATTATTCTCAGCAAATTAACACAGGAACAGAAAACCAAACACCACATGTTCTAACTCATAAGTGGGAGTTGAACAATGGGAACACATGAACACAGGGAGGGGAACATCACACACTGGGGCCTGTTGGGGGGTCGGGGGCTAGGGGAGGGATAGCATTAGGAGAAATACCTAATGTAGGTGATGGGTTGATGAGTGCAGCAAACAACCATGGTACATGTATACCTATGTAACAAACCTGCAACTTCTGTACATGTATCCCAGAACTTAATGCATAATAATTAAAAAAAAAAGAAAATTTAAAAAGTGGAAAAAAAAAGAGTCACCTTCTACTGCAGATGAGAAGAAGTTGAGGGAATTTAAGTCAGTGGTCCTTGGTTATCCAGCCAGTTCATAGCAGAACTACTGTGTTTCATCTTAATGTTTATGCACAGTCAGAAAAGTGAGACACAGAAGGAAGGCAAAGCTAATATTTGTTGTGATTGATGTTCATGAAGGGTACGTGTGTTACACAGAATCATGGCCTCCTAAAAATGTCCACATCCTGACTCTTGGAACCACTGCATGTTATTATATTCGGCAAAAAGACTTCGAAGATGTGATGAGGTTAAGAATCTTGAGATGGGAAGGTTATTCTGGATGATCTCACTGGGCCCAGTGTATCATAAAGGTACTGGTAAGTGAAAGAGGAAAGCAGGAGGGTCAGGGTGAGAATGATGCAGCCCGAGAGACACCACTGGGCATCACTGGCTGTGAACGTGCCTCAAAAGACAAAATTACTATAGATCTATAACGAAATTAGTTATAGTTATGGCATTTTTTTTTTTTTGAGATGGAGTCTCGCTTTGTTGCCCAGGCTGGAGTGCAGTGGTGCCATCTCAGCTCACTGCAAACTCTGCCTCCTGGGTTCACACCACTCTCCTGTCTTAGTCTCCTGAGTAGCTGGGACTACAGGTGCCTGCCACCATGCCCGGCTAATTTTGTTTTTGTTTTTATATTTTTAGTACAAAAAAATACCCCATGTTAGCCAGGATGGTCTCGATCTCCTGATCTTGTGATCTGCCTGCTTCGGCTTCCCAAAGTGCTGGGATCACAGGCATAAGCCACAACACCTGGCAAGATCTAATTGGCTTTTAATTGTGATTCATGATTTGGGGCAGAAATCATTCTATAAATACACTGATAGCTTCCCCTGGGTGATACAATAACACAACTGTGGATTTTGTCAAATGAGAATCAGTAAACAGAGCCACAGAAATGGATTGGTTAACAGCAGTGTACTTCAGGTCACTTTTTTGTAATAGTTAAAGCAGAGGTGACTTCCTTATTATGCTGACTCAGGTAGACTGGAATCTCCTGTTCTCAGAAAAAAAAAAATCGGTCTGTTTTGGAATCTATCTGCTTCCTTAAACTTTCAGTTGGAGTATGTAGCATTTAGCATGAGTGGCTCAGTTTTGGAGTCTCTAGGCTCTCACTAAGGGCCCAGAACTTAAGACATTAGCATAACTGTCCATCACCATCATTTTGAGCTTCCATCATTCATAAGTTATAATGTCCTCCTGATCACACATTTCTTTGCGTTTTTGTAACTCCAGCCAAGGAGACACTATTTGATATTGGATGGATGGCTGCATGCAAACATTTAAAAACTTTTGGAGAATACGACAGAATACAACACACCAGAAGACTACTAATATGACAATCAGGAAGATAATACCAAGAGTTTGGAGTATGCACTTTAGGGAAGGTGCAAACCAACTAAAATAGAATACATCAAAGAGTGAGCCAGAAGAGCCTAGCCATTTTAACCAAACAGCACATTTGTTAATTTTTGCAACTCAGTCTCTATAATATCTGACGTATTTATCCATGTATGACAAGAAGTGTCAGAAACTGCACAGACTCCTTCCTGTTCAGCTAGTAGTGACCAATTCTATTAACTAGCATCCCATGGCTGGGTTAAATTAAACAGGGAGTGAGAACAGATGAGTCTGAAGGTCTAAAGTCTAAAAGGGACCACTGTACATTTGAACAAAAAGCTGCATTAAAGATGCTGCTAATGAGCCTGAGGCGCTCACCAGAGGCAGATGCCCAATTTTGAACTTTACAGCCACCAGAATCATAAGCCATATAAACCTGTTTTCTTTATGAGCTACCCAGTCTCAGGTATTTTGCTATAGCAACATAAAATGGACTAAGACAAGTATACAGCTGTTAAAAGACTAAGAGATTTTTATATCCTGATGTGGAATGACCTGCAAGATGTATTGTTAAATGAAGAAGCCAGATGCAAACAATGTGCATCAAATGTTTACCATTTACTTTTGAAAAAAAGAAGAAAGACTAGACCAATGTGCTTATAAGATGTGTCGGTGGTATAGTGGGGAGCATGGCTGCCTTCTAATGTGCTTGTAAATATTAGGTTGCTGCAAAAGTAATTGTTGCTTTTGCCATTAGAAGTATGGGCAAAACCACAATTGCTTTTGCACCAACCTAACACAGAGAGTATGTCTGGATCAGACATAAGAAACAGGTATTTCTGGTTGCCTCTGCAGAGGGAAACCAGGTGACAGGATGGAGGAGGGATAGGTTTTATGAGGGACACTTTCAGTATATGCTTTTCTACCTGTTGCAATTTGTACTGTTAATGCATTATCTGTTCAAACAAGTAAAATTTATGATTATAAAAATATACAATAAATCATTAAAAGTGGTTATTGCTGAAGGAAAATAGAGATGCTGCTAATGTCAGCCATTGGGTGGACTAAAGGATCTCTTATGTTATGTGGAAATAAGGGAATGAATGATAGATTCAACACTCTGTTAAGCTACCCTCAGAAGATACTTCTTGTGAAATTCTAATAATAGCATTATCTCACCAAGAAAAAGAGGCAGACATGAGCAAGGAGAAATTAACAGGGGAAAGAGCCTCATCTGGATGGGGAGTCTTGTTCTGACATCTTGGGAAAAGCTGTCCACCGTGTGAGGTCATCAACTTCTTGTCCTGGTTTGCAGTTAAGTGTCTCTAGTTATGGTGTCAAACATTTTGGTCAGCTCTGAGTGGCCCACACCTCAGACACGAAGGTTTTCCCGTGAAATTTACATTGAGTTGTCCCCCTCCAGCTTATAGGGCTTCAGGAACACAGCAGATCTTGTTCTTACTGATTCCATAGGAGAAAATTGGATTGGAGAAACTAGAAGAATTCAGGGTCCAGTCCAGTCTACAAGGGGATTATAAAAACTCAAAAACAATGAACAGAGCTGAAATCTCATAAAAGTTGTACTCCAGTTTTTCTTCTCAACATAATTTTTCTCTCTATGGGCATCTCTATTCTACCAAAGATAATACCACTAAGGCAAATTTGTTTGCAAAATAGATTGAGTCTCATCAAACTTGGCCTGACTGTTTACAGAAGTGCAGAAAGAGTTGTAATGGATCACATAGGCCCTTCTAAAACTTTGCTTTGCTGGATGTTTTTTATAAGGAATCTCAGATTAATCTTTCAAGAACCTCTTGAGTCCAGGAAGCTAAACCAAGGCTTACTTTACACTTGCCTGCAGTATCTGTGGTTTCATTCTATTTATATTTTCAAATGTAATATCCCAGTCAAAACTTTGGTAGTATAACCAATGTTTTCAAATGTATCCTCTTATAAAGAGAGCAGATATTTATTGAACTTAAGCAAATATCTGTATTACCATAAACATATGAATACTCATGAATAGTTGCCCAATTCTAAGGCAGTCAGGTAGGGAGCAAAAGTAAATGCTTCAATTTTTGTTCACAAAAGTATACTTTATCAAATTACTGTGTGCTATAGATTGGTTAAAAGAAAAAATTCCATAAATCTGGAAAACAAATCATTTAAAGAATCAGCAAAACTCCAAACAAAAAATCATAAAAACATTCTCATCATTATTATCATTTAGTCCAATGAAATTGAGTTTTATTCTGCTTGGTCTTGGCTGGCAATTTCATGAAGGTATCAGAAGAACTTGGAAGTTCTTAGACAGTCCAGTGGTATCTTAAATTCATCAGAAACTTGTATTAAAGAGTCTTTGTCAGAGTCTTTTCTGTAAATCTCCTTGAAGCAAGAAGCAATTTTGGACTGTAGCTGATTGGAAATGCATTGAGGAAGAATCAAAACAACTGTCTATGAATGACAGAGTTAAAATGACTATGGTTAAAAACTTTTTTTTTTTTTTTTTTTTTTTTTTTTTTTTTTTTTTTTTTTTTTTTTTTTTTTTTTTTTTTTTTTTTTTTTTTTTTTTTTTTTTTTTTTTTTTTTTTTTTTTTTTTTTTTTTTTTTTTTTTTTTTTTTTTTTTTTTTTTTTTTTTTTTTTTTTTTTTTTTTTTTTTTTTTTTTTTTTTTTTTTTTTTTTTTTTTTTTTTTTTTTTTTTTTTTTTTTTTTTTTTTTTTTTTTTTTTTTTTTTTTTTTTTTTTTTTTTTTTTTTTTTTTTTTTTTTTTTTTTTTTTTTTTTTTTTTTTTTTTTTTTTTTTTTTTTTTTTTTTTTTTTTTTTTTTTTTTTTTTTTTTTTTTTTTTTTTTTTTTTTTTTTTTTTTTTTTTTTTTTTTTTTTTTTTTTTTTTTTTTTTTTTTTTTTTTTTTTTTTTTTTTTTTTTTTTTTTTTTTTTTTTTTTTTTTTTTTTTATTTTTTTTTTTTTTTTTTTTTTTTTTTTTTTTTTTTTTTTTTTTTTTTTTTTTTTTTTTTGGCTGTAAGTTTATTCAATGCAAAATAATTCTTTCCAGTTTTTCTGAGGTGGCTGACCAAGTCCACATCCAAGTCCGCCTCTAAACTGGAATTTTGTTGCTGACCCGGCCCCAGCCTTGGCTTTCTTGTCAGCACCAGGGGGCACAACATTCCGTCTGTAGGTATCTCTGTCGGTTTCCTCTCTTGTGAGTCTTGCAGGTCGCTCACTCTCCAGACCTTTAGGCGGAGGCCTGCCAGTCTCTGAATGGCTGTGGTGTAGGGTGGGAGGCACAATCTCCAGGGGCAGATGAAGATAATCACGGAGATACTGGATGCCCTCATTGGTAAGGTACCAGTAGGAATGTCTCCAGGCAAACTGTTCCTTCATCGTAGTCCTTCCAGGACTTGAGCAAAAAAAAAAAAAAAAAAAAAAAAAAAAAAAAAAAAAAAAAAAAAAAAAAAAAAAAAAAAAAAAAAAAAAAAAAAAAAAAAAAAAAAAAAAAAAAAAAAAAAAAAAAAAAAAAAAAAAAAAAAAAAAAAAAAAAAAAAAAAAAAAAAAAAAAAAAAAAAAAAAAAAAAAAAAAAAAAAAAAAAAAAAAAAAAAAAAAAAAAAAAAAAAAAAAAAAAAAAAAAAAAAAAAAAAAAAAAAAAAAAAAAAAAAAAAAAAAAAAAAAAAAAAAAAAAAAAAAAAAAAAAAAAAAAAAAAAAAAAAAAAAAAAAAAAAAAAAAAAAAAAAAAAAAAAAAAAAAAAAAAAAAAAAAAAAAAAAAAAAAAAAAAAAAAAAAAAAAAAAAAAAAAAAAAAAAAAAAAAAAAAAAAAAAAAAAAAAAAAAAAAAAAAAAAAAAAAAAAAAAAAAAAAAAAAAAAAAAAAAAAAAAAAAAAAAAAAAAAAGTTCATAAATGGCACTCCGGTTCTTCTTAGGCATTAACATCTTGGTGGCTGTAGGCTCCAGGGCCAGAGCTTATAATTGCTTTTAAGGTCCTATCTTCTGTCTTAGGCTTTATGATCCCTGGGGTAGGGACCTTGCCTTCTTCATTTCTGCATTTTTCATGAACACATAAATTGATTATCAGGGAAATCTTCCCAACCACATGTACATTGTGTCCTAAGTCTTAGATTCACAAATTAATGCTAGAGTCATTGTTCTCCATGAGGTCAGAGGTTGCTTGTGATGAAGGCTGTGGGTAACTTTGCAGTGCAGATGATGGAGGGCGGTCACCCTGTTTTAGGCATACAATTGGAGCTCATAATCCTATGTGTATATGGCATGGGTGGGCAGGGATATGTAGGGAGACAGATCTAATTAGGATAGAGGAATTATATAAGGGAGTGGTGGTAAAGGAAGTAAGAAGGACTAGTAAAGAGAAGAAATGTAGACACAGGGGTGGAGCCAAGATGGCCGAATAGGAACAGTCTGTCTCCAGGCCCCAGCCCAAGCCGCATTGCATGGGTGGATTTCTGCATTTCTGCTTGAGGTACCGGTTTCATCTCACTAGGGAGTGCCAAACATTGGGTGCAGGACAGTCGGTGTGGCGCAACTACGTGCCAAAGCAGGGCGGGTATTTGTCTCATACCGAAGTGGTAAGGTCAGGGAGTTCCCCTTCTAGTCAGCAGTGCTCAGACGGCACCGGAATATCGGGTCAGTCCCATCCTAATACTGGCAAGCCCAACGTATTCGGGCAACGCACACTAGGGAGATTGTGTCCCGTGACCTGGCTCGGAGGGTCCTATGCCCACGGAGTCTCGGGCTGGGATTAAGCAGCACAGCAGTCTGAGATCAAGCTGCAAGGCAGCTAGGCTGGGGAGGGCGCCTCGGCCATTGCCCAGGCTTCCTTAGGTAAACAAAAGCAGCCAGGAAGCTCGAACTGGGTGGAGCCCACCACAGCTCAAGGAGGCCTGCCTGCCTCTGTAGGCTCCACCTCTGGGGCAGGCACAGACAAACAAAACTCAGCAAGAACCTCCACAAATGTCCCTGTCTGGACTGACAGCTTTGAAGAGAGTAGTGGTTCTCCAGCACGCAGCTGGTGATCTGAGAACGGACAGACTGCCTCCCAAAGTGGGTCCCTCACCCTGAGCAGCCTAACTGGGAGGCACCCCCCAGTAGGGACAGACTGACACTCCTATCAATCGCAATTCTCTGAGACAAAACCTCAGAGGAACCATCAGACAGCTGAATTTGTGGTCTCATGAAAATCATGTTCTGCAGCCACCGCTGCTGACACACTCCAGCCAAACAGGGTCTGGAGTGGACCTCTAGTAAACTCCAACAGACTCCGTAGCTGAGGGTCCCTCAGAAGGGAAAACTAACAAACAGAAAGGACATCTACACCAAAACCCATCTGTACATCACCATCATCAAAGACAAAAAGTAGATAAAACCACAAAGATGGGGAAAAACAGAGCAAAAAAAAATGGAAACTCTAAAAAGAGAGCACCTCTCCTCCTCCAAAGGAATGTGCAGTTCCTCACCAGCAACAGAACAAAGCTGGATGGAAAAAAAAAAAAAAAAAAAAAAAAAAAAAAAAAAAAAAAAAAAAAAAAAAAAAAAAAAAAAAAAAAAAAAAAAAAAAAAAAAAAAAAAAAAAAAAAAAAAAAAAAAAAAAAAAAAAAAAAAAAAAAAAAAAAAAAAAAAAAAAAAAAAAAAAAAAAAAAAAAAAAAAAAAAAAAAAAAAAAAAAAAAAAAAAAAAAAAAAAAAAAAAAAAAAAAAAAAAAAAAAAAAAAAAAAAAAAAAAAAAAAAAAAAAAAAAAAAAAAAAAAAAAAAAAAAAAAAAAAAAAAAAAAAAAAAAAAAAAAAAAAAAAAAAAAAAAAAAAAAAAAAAAAAAAAAAAAAAAAAAAAAAAAAAAAAAAAAAAAAAAAAAAAAAAAAAAAAAAAAAAAAAAAAAAAAAAAAAATTAGAAGAATGGATAACTAGAATAACAAATGGAGAGAAGGGCTTAAAGGAGCTGATGGAGCTGGTGCTGCCACGGTGAACTACGCTAAGATTGCAGAAGCCTCAGTAGCAGATGCATCAACTGGAAGAAAGGGTATCGCTGATGGAAGATGAAATGAATGAAATGAAGAGAGAAGGGAAGTTTAGAGAAAATGAATAAAAAGAAATGAACAAAGCCTCCAAGAAATTTGGGACTATGTGAAAAGACCAAACCCAAGGCCTGATTGGTGTACCTGAAAATGACGGGAGAATGGAACCAAGTTGGAAAACACTCTGCAAGATATTATCCAGGAGAACTTCCAATCTAGCAAGGCAGGCCAACATTCAGATTCAGGAAATACAGAGAATGCCACAAAGATAATTCCTTGAGAAGGGCAACTCCAAGACACATAATTGTCAGATTCACCAAAGTTGAAATGAAGGAAAAAAATGTTAAGGGCTGCCAGAGAGAAAGGTCGGGTTACCCACAAAGGAAGTTTCTCCATCAGACTAAGAGCTGATCTCTCTCGCAGAAACTCTACAAGCCAGAAGAGAGTGGGGGCCAATATTCAACATTCTAAAGAAAAGAATTTTCAACCAGAATTTCCTATCCCGCCAAACTAAGCCTATAAGTGAAGGAAAATAAAATACTTTACAGACAAGCAAACGCTGAGTGATTTTGTCAACAATTGCCTTGCTCCCAAAAGAGCTCCTGAAGGAAGCACTAAACATGGAAAGGAAAAACCGGTACCAGCCACTGCAAAACATGCCAAATTGTAAAGTTAACTAATGAGGCTAGGAAGAAACTGCATCAACTAACGAGCAAAATAACCAACTAACATCATAATGACAGGGATTCAGATTCACACATAACAATATTAACGTTAAATGTAAAATGGGCTAAAAGCTCCAATCAAAAGACACAGACTGGCAACTGATAAGGAGTCAGACCCATTAGTGTGTTGTATCTAGGAAACCCCATCTCACATGCAGAGACACACATAGACTCCCCAAATAAGGGGATGGAGGAAGATCTATCAAGCAACTGGAAAACAAAAGGCAGAGGTTGCAATCCTAGTCTCTGATAAAATAGACTTTAAACCAACAAAGATCAAAAGAGACAAAGAAGGCCACACATAATGGTAAAGGGATCAATTCAACAAGAAGAGCTAACTATCCTAAATATATATGCACCCAACACAGGAGCACCCAGATTCATAAAGCAAGTCCCCAGTGACCTACAAAGGGACTTAAACTCCCACACAATAATAATGGGAGATTTTAACACCCCACTGTCAGCATTAGACAGATCAACGAGACAGAAAGTTAACAAGGATATCCAGGAATTGAACTCAGCTCTACATAAAGTGGACCTAATAGACATCTACATAACTCTCCACCCCAATTCAACAGAATATACATTTTTTCAGCACCACACCACACCTATTCCAAAATTGACCATAGTTGGAAGTAAAGCTCTCCTCAGCAAATGTAAAAGAACAGAAATTATAACAAACTGTCTCTCAGACCACAGTGCAATCAAACTAGAACTCAGGATTAAGAAACTCACTCAAAACCACTCAACTACATGGAAACTGAACAACCTGCTACTGAATGACTATTGGGTACATAATGAAATGAAGACAGAAATAAAGATGTTCTTTGAAACCAACGAGAACAAAGACACAACATACCAGAATCTCTGGGACACATTCAAAGCAGTGTGTAGAGGGAAATTTATAGCACTAAATGCCCACAAGAGAAAGCAGGAAAGATCCAAAATTGACACCCTAACATCACAATTAAAAAAAAAAAAAAAAAAAAAAAAAAAAAAAAAAAAAAAAAAAAAAAAAAAAAAAAAAAAAAAAAAAAAAAAAAAAAAAAAAAAAAAAAAAAAAAAAAAAAAAAAAAAAAAAAAAAAAAAAAAAAAAAAAAAAAAAAAAAAAAAAAAAAAAAAAAAAAAAAAAAAAAAAAAAAAAAAAAAAAAAAAAAAAAAAAAAAAAAAAAAAAAAAAAAAAAAAAAAAAAAAAAAAAAAAAAAAAAAAAAAAAAAAAAAAAAAAAAAAGTTTTTTTCAAAAGAGTATTCTAAAAATTATATGATATTCTGGAAATCAAGTATGTTATCATAGTGTCCTATGCCGCAGAAGTAACTAGATTTCTATGTGAGCTGTGTCTTTACCACACTGAACTCTCATTAGATTTTTAACCATAGTCATTTTAAATCTTTGTCCTTCCCAGACAGTTGCTTTGATTCTTCCTCAAGTACTTTCAATCAGCTACAGTCCAAAATTGCTTTTTCTTCAAGGGGATTTATGGAAAAGACTCTGACAAGGACTCTTGAATACAAGTTTCGGGTAACTTCAAGATCACACCACTGGACTAAGAACTTTCAAAATTTTAATGAACAGGCTGATACCTTCATGAAATTCAAAACAAAGAAGAAAAAAACTCAATGTTATTGGACTAATCAAAAGGATAATGTCCTCATAATTTTCTATTTGAAAATGTGCTGATTCTTTGAATGTTTTATTCTCCAGATTTATGAACTTTTTTCCTTGGGCAATTGGTAAAGTATACTTTTGTAAACAAAAATGGAAACATTTGCTTTTGCTCTCTGAGTGCCCCAGAATTGGGAAACTATTCATGAGTATTCATATGTTTATGGTAATAAACTTATTTGCACAAGTTCAGTAAGAATCTGCTCTCTTTATAACAGGACACATTTGAAAACATTGGTTATATTACCAAGGCTTTGACTGGGATGTTATATTTGAGAATATACATAGAATAAACCCATAGGGAATGCAGGCAAAAACTGAAGTTGGCCTTGGTTTGGATTCCTAGTCTCAAGAGGTTTTTGGAAGTTTAATCTGAGATTCTTATTAAAAACTTCTAGCAAAGCGAAGTATAAAAAGAGCCTCTATGGTCCTTTGCTACTCTTGCCGCACTTAGGTAAAAAATCTGGGCAAGTTCGGTGAGACTCAACCTATTTTGCAAACAAATTCATCCTACTGGAATTATCTTTTAAAAATAGGGACTCCTATAGAGAGAAAAACTATGTTGAAAAGAAAAACTGTAGTACACCTGTTACCAGATTGAACCACTGTTCATTATCTTTGAGTATTTATAATCCACTGGTAGACTGGACTTGACCCTGAATTCTTTTAGTTCTTCCAATTCAATTTTCTCCAATGAAATCATTAAGAACAAGAGCGGCTCTGTTGCTGAAGCCATATAAGCCAGAGGTGGACAACTCTATGTAAATTTCATGGGAAAACGCTTGTGTCTGAGGTGTGGGCTACTAAGAGCTCACCAATGTTCAACACCGTAACTTAGAGACAGTCAAACTGCAAACCACGACAGCAAGTTGACGACTTTACACTGTGGACAGCTTTTCTCAAGATGTCAGAACAAAACTATCAATCATGATGAGACTCTTACCTCTCTTAATTGGTCCTTGCTTATGCCTGTCTCCTTTGCTTCCAAGAATAATGCTGTACTTAGGATTTCACAAGAAGTAGCTTCTGAGGCTAAGTTAACAGTGTCAGATATATCACGTCACCACAATTTTTTCTTAAGATGGAGTTTCGCTCTTGTTGCCCATGCTGGAGTGCAATGGCACAATCATGGCTAACTGCAATCTCCGCCATCCTTCCATGTCTCACTTTTCTGTCCGCACAAACCATAGTGAAACACACTAGCTCTGCTATGAAGTGGCTGGATGACCCTGGGCCACTCATTTGGCCTCCCTCAGGCTCTTTCCTCATCTGCAATGTAAGGCTGACTCTTACTGCATCAGAAAATGACAGTGGAAGAGTAAATTAACATGTGTAAGACATTAGTCACAGAGCCTGCTACCTGATGAGCCCTTGGTAAACATTCCTTTAGGTCCTTTCCTTTCACCTTCCCATTTTTCTTGCCCTCACCCATCTTCTCCTTCAACTCCTTACAATTCACTAACTTACTCAGTCTAACCTGCCAATTAAAGAAGCCACACTACCCATTCTCTCATGGCTCTGCTGGAACGTTCTTGTGATATTGTCTGCTATCCACTCAAGGGAATGAGTATTATTTATATGGAGAGGTCTGTTTGCAACAAGAAATTCTTTTTATGTTCACACAAAATTTATACACAATTTCTCTTAACTTACACGTACAGTCTCAATTCTACCCTGTTATTTCATACATGTACTTCATTATTTTATTCTTCAGTCTTTCTCCTTACACCTTAAAAATTAGGATAGTAAAAAAACAAAAATAATGGCCTGGGCCAGAAGAAGTGATTCCGTTAGCAGATGAGTGCTTTCTTTTTCAAGATGAATGAATGCTATGTGCAAGGCAGCCCTGAAGCCCATTTCTGGG
This sequence comes from Hoolock leuconedys, assembly GCA_023748175.1. Taxonomy (NCBI): domain Eukaryota; kingdom Metazoa; phylum Chordata; class Mammalia; order Primates; family Hylobatidae; genus Hoolock; species Hoolock leuconedys. The sequence goes on along the minus strand of JAKGGE010001165.1, from coordinate 72,238 downwards.
TTTGGCTTACATCAAAGCCATTTGACTCTAGGACACATTCTTAGATTCCCAGGAGATAATGATTACCACGGAAGCCACACCCACTCTGAGTATTCCTGTTGGGCAAAGGAATGTTTACAGTATGTTGTGCATTCTGTTTACTCCTCCTAAATTCTTCCACTCCTGGAATTTAAGCTTCCCCACTAATCAGCTTCATCTCCAGCTGGCCTGCCTGGACCCTGACCGGAGATACCTCCCCACTCTGGATGGCCAGGGTGGCATCTTTGTCTATTCCCATAATTATAACAGCTCACACTGATGCAACACTATGAACAAGGCACTATCCTAAGAGCTTTCCAGGTAACTAGAATCCTCACCAAAAAATCCTGAGTGTTATCGTCCCCAATTTTACAGATTTAAAAAAAAAACTGAGGCAGAGAAGGATGTGCCCACTGTTACCTAACTCCATAATTCAACCTCATCCTCCACTTCATCTGGTAAGAGGACACTCTAAGATGTACAAGGTCTCCTGAATGACATCCACCTTCAAAAATGACTTTTTCCCCGTCTACTTTCAGGATTTGACAAACAGCCAGCATTTTGTTTTCTGTCTCACCCTTCACTTATGCACCTGTTCCCTAAAACTACACTCAAAATTACACAGCCCTGCATAAAAGCTAGCTTTTAGAAACGTCAATCTCTTTTGGAAAAAAGAAAGGCCAGGTTCCAGGTCTCACAAAGAGTCATGTTTTACTCTATTGTCAACTATTTGCATGGCCATTCTCTGGCCATAAACGAGTGCACTAGAAACAGAAAGTGTAATGAGAAGAAAGTCGGAGGAGGGTGAGTTTCTAGATACATACACAGGGAAAAGATTCCAAATCCAGAAAAATTCATAAAATGCACGCAGGGTGTGTGGCTTTGAGCAATGCCAGTCCCATCTGCCACTTTCCATGGCTGTTGGCCTCTTACTTCCTTCTCAACCTGCCCCTCCTGGTCTTGCTTTCTTAGACCAATACAAACAACCTGGGAGCTAGGGTCAGATCAGAGCACACAGCACTGCGTGGCAGGGATGGAAAAGACAGAAAAGGAACACGAGTGTTTGACTCATGAAGAGCTGACTCACCTGGGTACACATCACCTAGGCAGGCAATAGAGTACTGAAAGGCTTTGCAGGATTCATGGTGGTTATCCAGAATGACTGAGTGAGGCAAGGGTCTTGACCAGTTGAATTTCATTGGGCCAGTGCTTGACGGTGCACCCTGGGAAAACATGAGTTGCAAAAACCTCTGTGGCTTGTGTTTACTCTCAAGAGGTTTCAGGAGGCTTAGTATTTATAAATTTGATTAAAGGGGAGAAGGCAGGTAGGAAGAGATGGAGTGGGCAGAAAAACAATTGATCTAATCTTGTCTTTCTTCTGTGCCTCAAAAAATAAATATTATCAGAATGAGAGTTAAAATATTTCAGTTTTAGGAGCTAGATTTTGATTGCTCACTTAAAGTTACAATTGACATGTCTTTCTCTTACAAAGAAATATAACCAGCCCCAACCAAAACCAGTCCATATCCTCAAGTTCCAAGCCTGTCTCAAGTCTCAGCCCAGGAACACAACCTTGCTCTGTCCACCCAGACTGGAGTGTACTCAATACAGACTTGAACTACTGGGCTGAAGCAGTCCTCCCACCTTAGCCTCCCAAGAATCTGAGACTATAGGCATGCACCACTGCACCTGGCTAATTTGATTTATTTTATGATTTGTAGAGACATGGTCTCCCTTTGTTGCTCAGGCTGGTCTTAAACTCCTGGTTTCAAGTGATCCTCCTGCCTTGGACTCTTAAAGTGCTGGGATTACAGGCCTGTGCCCACACACCTGGCCCCCCGATTCTCCAAAAGCTTTCAGAGAAAGCATTGTAGAAGACATGACTTTGTGACTCTATGTTTCATCTGATCCTACATCACTAGGAAGGCTCATCCTTAAGAAGTCTTGTCCCATGGAAAAGGGGATAAAGACAAATCAGAAAAGGGCAAAGGGAAGTCACAGCAACAAGGGACAGTATAACCCTGGAACCTTATTTAAGTCACACAACTGCTGCTTCAATTAGAGCAATTCGTTCGGCAAACATAGCTCTAACCCTTTCAGTTGTATGTTGGCTCACCTGTAATGTCTGGAGCAGTCTATAGACTAGGTTTTCTAGAGTTTCTGAAGCATCTTCCAATTGCAATGACAATCTGACACATTTCTCTGAATTGCAGTCTGAATCCAGTGATCATGTGTACCTTTTATGTAGTCCACACATCAGCAGGCACAAACGTTTGTATATCCTGAAGTTTACAGAAGTCATCTAGTTTTAGCTTGCAAGATTTAATCTATCCATGTGACAAAAGGCTAATATCTAGAATCTATAAGAAACTTAAATTTACAAGAAAAAATCAACCCCATAAAAGTGGGTGATGCACACGAACAGACACTTCTTAAAATGAGACATTTATGTGACCAACAAACATATGAAAAAAAGCTCAGCATCTCTGGTCATTACAGACATGCAAATGAAAAACCACAGTGAGATACCATCTCATGCCAGTTAGAATGGTAATCATTAAAAGGTCAGGAAACAACATGCTGGAGAGGGTATGGAGAAATAGGAATGCTTTTACACTGTTAGTGGGAGTATAAATTAGTTCAGCCATTGTGGAACACAGTGTGGAGATTCCTCAAGGATCTAGAACAAGAAATATCATTTGACCCAGTGATTCCATTACTAGGTATATACCCATAGGATTATAGATCATTCTACTATAAAGACACATGCACACATACGTTTATTGTGGCACTATTCACAATAGCAAAGACTTGGAACCAATCCAAATGCCTATCAATGATAGACTGGATAAAGAAAATGTGGTACATATACACCATGGAATTCGATGCAGCCATTAAAAAGGATGAGTTCATGTCCTTTTCAGGGACATGGATGAAGCTGGAAAACCATTCTCAGCAAACTAACACAGGAACAGAAAACCAAACGCCGCATGTTCTCACTCATAAGTGAGAGTTGAACAATGAGAACACTTGGACACAGGGAGGGGAACATCACACACTGGGGACTGTTGAAGGGTGGGGGACTAGGGGAGGGATAGCATTAGGAGAAATACCTAATGTAGATGGTGGGTTAATGGGTGCAGCAAAACACCATAGCACGAGTATACCTATTTAACAAACCTGCAGGTTCTGCACATGTATCCCAGAATTTAAAAGTGTAATAAAAAAAATAAAAATCTTAAAAGCACAGTTTTAATTTATAATATACCAAAATGGAAGAAAAATAAAAGAAAATTCTCAAACCACTGGTTTTGAAATTTGTAGCCAGGAAAAAATTTTAGTATTCAGTCCAAATTGTAGGTAAATAACAAAATTCAAAAGAAAAAGAACAGATCTGAAATGTAATAACCGTTGTTCTGTTGTTTTCTTCTGAAAAATAATTTCCTCCTCTCTCTCTCTCTCTCTCTCTCTCTCTCTCTCTCTCTCTCTCTCTCTCTCTCTCTCTCTCTCTCTCTCTCTCTCTCTCTCTCTCTCTCTCTCTCTCTCTCTCTCTCTCTCTCTCTCTCTCTCTCTCTCTCTCTCTCTCTCTCTCTCTCTCTCTCTCTCTCTCTCTCTCTCTCTCTCTCTCTCTCTCTCTCTCTCTCTCTCTCTCTCTCTCTCTCTCTCTCTCTCTCTCTCTCTCTCTCTCTCTCTCTCTCTCTCTCTCTCTCTCTCTCTCTCTCTCTCTCTCTCTCCCTCTCTCTCCCTGTCTCTCTCTCTCTGTGCTTTGAGATGTAAATTTACTACCTACTTTCTCTAAAACTCAGCAAGGGCTTCCTCAGATAAATGGTAAATTTTTCTATTTACAAAAGCACAACTTAAATCCAACTTTATTTTTTAATAGTGAGTTTTATGGGTTCCATGCATAAAGTTTTAAAATAAAAAATCTAAAGTATTTCTGTCTCCCTCTATCTTTATGTGCACATGTATATGTTCTATGCTGTATCACATATATGTATATGTCCATACCTATGTTTATATATTGTTTATACATGGTATCAAACTAATGAAAAAATAAATGAGCACTCATCAATTAAGTAAATAATCCCAAATGCTTTTCAACACATATGATCCTAGCAATCTTCAATAAGGGAAGAACACCTCAAATGAGCATGCATACCTATCTGCAGCCTCCTTAAAAAAAATTATCAGCCAGGAATTTTGTATCCAGCAAAACTAAAGTTCATAAATAAAGGAAAGAAAACAGTCTTTTTCAGACAAACAAATGCTGAGAGAACTTGTCACTACCAAGCCAGCACTACAATAACAGCTAAAAGGAGCTCCAAATTTATATAGCTAATACTACTAGACCTAAGAAATGAGATAGACAGTAACACAATAATAGTAAGGGACTTCAATACTCCACCGACAGCAGTAGACAGGTCATCAAGAGAGAAAGTCAAGAAAGAAACAATGGATTTAAACTACGCCCCCGAGCAAATATACTTAAGAGATATTTACAGAATATTCTACCCAACAACCACAGAATATACATTCTATTTGTCAGCACATGGAACTTTCTTTAAGATAGGCCATATGAGAGGCCACAAAACAAGTCTCAATAAATTTAAGAAAATTGAAATTATATGAAGTACTCTCTCAGACAACCGTAGAATAAAACTGGAAATCAACTCCAAAAGGAACCTTCAAAATCATACAAACACATGGAAATTAAATAACTTGCTCTTGAATGATCATTGGGTCAAATGTGAAATCAAAATGAAAATTTAAAAATTATTTGAACTGAAAAATAGTGATGCATCCTATCAAAACATCTGGAATACAGCAAAGAGCATGCTAAAAGTTCATAAATAAAGGAAAGATAACAGTCTTTTTCAGACAAACAAATGCTGAGAGAACTTGTCACTACCAAGCCAGCACTACAATAACAGTTAAAAGGAGCTCCAAATCTTGAAACAAATCCTGGAAACACATCAAAAGAGAACCTCTTTAAGCATGAAACTCACAGGACCTATAAAACAAAGATACAATAAATAAATATATAAAATCAAGGTATTCAGGCAACAAATAGCAGGATGAATGGAACAGTACTTCACATCTCAATACTAACATTGAATATAAGTGGTCTAAATGCTCCACTTAAAAGATACACAATTGCAGAATTGATAATAATTCATCAAGCAAGTATCTGCTGCCCTCAAGAGACTCCCCTAACCATAAAGTGTCACATAAACTTAAGGTAAAAGGGTAGAAAAAGACACCCCATGCAAATGGCCACAAAGTGAGAGGAGTAACTATTCTTATATCAAAAAAACTAACTTTAAAGCAACAGCAGTTAAAAAAGACAAAGAGAGACATTATGTAATAATAACAGGGCTTGTCCAACAAAAAAATGTCACCATCCTAAATATATATACACCTAATACTGGAGCTTCCAAATTTATATAGCTAATACTACTAGACCTAAGAAATGAGATAGACAGTAACACAATAATAGTAAGGGACTTCAATACTCCACCGACAGCACTAGACAGGTCATCAAGACAGAAAGTCAATTAAGAAACAATGGATTTAAACTATGCCCTCGAGCAAATAGACTTAAGAGATATTTACAGAATATTCTACCCAACAACCACAGGATATACATTCTATTTGTCAGCACATGGAACTTTCTTTAAGATAGGCCATATGAGAGGCCACAAAACAAGTCTCAATAAATTTAAGAAAATTGAAATTATATGAAGTACTCTCTCAGACAACCGTAGAATAAAACTGGAAATCAACTCCAAAAAGAACCTTCAAAATCATACAAACACATGGAAATTAAATAACTTGCTCTTGAATGATCATTGGGTCAAATGTGAAATCAAAATGAAAATTTAAAAATTATTTGAACTGAAAAATAGTGATGCATCCTATCAAAACATCTGGAATACAGCAAAGAGCATGCTAAAAGTTCATAGCCTTTAATGTCTACATTAAAAAGACTGAAGAGCACACATAGACAATCTAAGGTTACATTTCTAGATACTCAAGAAATAAGAACACACCAAACCCACACCCAGCAGAAGAAAGAAAATAACCAAGATCAGAGCAGAACTAAATGAAACTGAAACAAAATAATACAAAATATAAATAAAATGTAAAGCTGGTTTCTTGGAGAAATAAATAAAATTGATAGATCACTGGGAAGATTAGCCAAGAAAAGAAGAGAGAAGAGCCAAATAAGCTCAACCAGAAGTGAAATGGGAGCTATTACAACCAACGCCACAGAAATACAAGAGATCATTCAAAGGTACTATGAACACGTTTATGTGCATAAACTAGAAAACCTAGAGGGGATGAATAAATTCCTGGAAATATAAAACTCTCCTAGATTAAATCAGAAAGAATTAGAAACCCTCAACAGACCAACCAAAAGCAACAAGATTGAAAAGATAATTTAAAAATTAACAACAAAACAATTCTAGGACCAGACAGATTCACAGGTGAATTCTACCAGACATTCAAAGAAGAGTTGGTACCAATTTAATTGACACTATTCCACAAGCTAGAAAGGGAGGAAATTCTCCCTAAATCATACTATGAAGCCAGTATCACCCTAATACCAAAACCAGGAAAGGACATAACAAAGAAAACTACGACCAATATCCCTGATGCACACAGAGGCAGAAATTCTTAATAAAATACTAGGTAACTGAATCCAACAGCACATCAAAAACATAATCCACCATGATCAAGTAGGTTTCACATTAGGGATGCAGGAATGGTTCCACATACACAAGTCAATAAATGTGGTACCCACATAAACAGAATTTAAAAATTTAACAACAAAACAATTCTAGGACCAGACAGATTCACAGGTGAATTCTACCAGACATTCAAAGAAGAGTTGGTACCAATTTAATTGACACTATTCCACAAGCTAGAAAGGGAGGAAATTCTCCCTAAATCATACTATGAAGCCAGTATCACCCTAATACCAAAACCAGGAAAGGACATAACAAAGAAAACTACAGACCAATATCCCTGATGCACACAGAGGCAGAAATTCTTAACAAAATACTAGGTAACTGAATCCAACAGCACATCAAAAACATAATCCACCATGATCAAGTAGGTTTCATATTAGGGATGCAGGAATGGTTCCACATACACAAGTCAATAAATGTGGTACACCACATAAACAGAATTTAAAAATCACATGATCCTCTCAATAGACACTGAAAAGGCACTTGACAACATCCAGCATTGTTTTATGATTAAAACTCTCAGCAAAATTGGCACACAAACCCACAGCCAACACAATACTGAATGAGAAAACATTGAAAGCATTCACTCTGAGCAGGGGAACAAGAAAAGGATGCTCGCTCTCACCACTTTTATTCAACAGAGTACTGAAAGCCCTAGCCAAATCAATCAAACAAGGGAAATAAATAAAGGGCATCCAAATTGGCAAAGAGGAAGTAAAACTGTCCCTGTTTGCTGATGACATAATCGTATACCTAGAAGACCCTAAAGACTCCTCCAAAAAGCTCCTAGAACTGATAAATGAATTCAGCAAAGTTTCAGTATACAAAATTGATGTGCACAAATCAGTAGCTCTGCTACACACCAACAGTGACCAAGCAGAGAATCAAATCAAGAACTGAACCCCTTTTATGACAGCAGTTATAAAAAAATAATAACTAGGAATGTATCTAAACAAGGGGTGAAAGACCTCTACAGGAAAAACTACAAAACATTGCTGAAAGAAATCATAGATGATGCAAAAAATGAAAACGCACCCCATGCTCATGGATGAATAGAATCATTATTGTGAAAATGACCATGCTGACAAAAGCAATCTACAAATTCATTGCAATTCCCATTAAAATGCCACCATCATTCTTCACAAAACTAGAAAAAACAGTTCTATAATTCCTGTGCAACCAAACAAGAGCCCACATAGCCAAAGCAAGACTAAGCAAAAAGAACAAATCTGGTGGTGTCACATCACCTGACTTCAAACAATACTCTAAGTCCAAAACAGCATGGGCTGGTATAAAAATAGGCATGTAGACCAATGGAACAGAATACAGATCGCAGAAATAATCCTAAATATTTACAGCCAACTTACCTTTGACAAAGCAAAGAAAAATATAAAATGGGTAAAGGACACCTTATGCAACAAATGGTGCTGAAATAATGGCAAGCTGAATGTAGGAGAATCAAACTGGATCCCATCTCTTACCTTATACAAAAATCAACGCAAGATGAATCAAGGACTTAAATCTAAGACGTGAAACTATAAAAATTCGAGAAGATAACATTGGAAAAACCCTTCTAGACATTGGCTTAGGCGAAAAGTTCATGACCAAGAGCCCAAAAGCAAATGCAACAAAAGCAAAAATAAATAGGTGAGATAATTAAACTAAAGAGCTTCTGCACAGCAAAGCAACAGTCAGCAGACTAAACATATAACCCACAGAGTGAAAGAAAATCTTCACAATCTATATATCTGAAAGATAACCAATATCCAGAATCTATAAGAAACTCAAAGAATTAGCAAACAAACAATCCCATCAAAATGGGCCAAGAATGTGAATAAACAATTCTCAAAAGAAAATATACAAATGGCTAACAAATATATGAAAAAATGCTCAATATCACTAATGATCAGGGAAATGCAAATCAAAACCACAATGTGATACCACCTTACTCCTGCAAGAATGTTCATAATCAAAAAATGAATAAATAATAGTTGTTGGCCAGGCACGGTGGCTCACACCTGTAATCCCAACACTTTGGCAGCACAAGGTAGGCGGATCACTTAAAGTCAGGGTTTTGACACCAGCATATACAACATGATGAAACCCTGTCTCTACTAAAAATACAAAAAAATTACCTGGGTGAGGGAGCACATGTCTGTAATCCCAGCTACTCCAGAGGCTGAGGGAGACAAATGGCCTGAACCTGGGAGGCAGAAGTTACAGTAAGCCAAGCTGATGCCTCTGCACTCCAGCCTGGGTGACAGAGCAAGACCCCATCCATCTCAAAAATAAATAAATAAATAAAAATAATAGATGTTGGTGTGGAAACGGTGAAAAGGGAACACGTCTACACTGCTGGTGGGAATGTAAACTATAAATGAGTGGATAAAGAAATTGTGGTATATATATATATATATATATGATTGAATACTACTCAGCCATAAAAGGAATGAATTCATGGCATTCGCAGCAACCTTGAAGAAACTGGAGACTATTGTCCTAAGTGAAGTAACTAAGGAATGGAAAACCAAACACCGTGTGTTCTCACTCATAAGTGGGAGCTAAATTATGAGGATGCAGAGGCATAAGAATGATAAAATGACCTTGGGGAAAAGGGTGGGAAGGTGGTGAGGGATAAAAGACTACAAATTGAGTTCAGTGTATACTGCTCGGGTGATGGCACCAAAATCTCACAAATCACCCCTAGAGAACTTATGTAATTAAATACCAAATCCCCAAAAACCTATGGAAATAAAAGATTTAAAAATAAAATAAAATTTAAAAATTTAAAAACATAGTTTCTAAAAAATAATGCTTCTAAAATGTAAAAAAAATAAATAAATAATTCCTGGAAGGTCATTTACCAGAAACTCTATTATGTTGCCTCTTAATGTGTATATTTGAGCCCACTTGCTCATCTTCTGAGAATTTATCGGGAAGCTGCTGATCACCTGTTTCAGGTGTTTTCTATCTATTGTGAGACTATAGCTCCCTGGCACCACCTGCAACCAATTATTACTTTAGAGAGACTGCTAACAACCACCTGACTTGACTATCACCTGGTGATGATCACTAGACATTTCTAGTGTGTGGGGGTGGAAGGATCTCTCCCGCGTTGCTCATGTCTGATCAGCTACCGACTGTAACACTTTCAGAATTTTTTTTTTTTTTTTTGAGACAGAGTCTCGCTCTGTCAGCCAGGCTGGAGTGCAGTGGCGCGATCTCAGCTCAGTGCAACCTCCGCCTCCCAGGTTCATGCCATTCTCCTGCCTCAGCCTCCTGAGTAGCTGGGACTACAGGTGCCCGCCTCCATGCCAGGCTAATTTTTTGTATTTTTGGTAGAGACGGGGTTTCACCGTATTAGCCAGGATGGTCTTGATCTCCTAACCTCGTGATCCGCCCATCTCGGCCTCCCAAAGTGCCGGGATTACAGGCGTGGGCCACCGTGCCCGCCTCAGACTTCTTAATATCAGATTTTAGGTAGGACAAACAGCTGATATTTCTGGCTTTTGATTTTTTTTACCAAAAGAATCCTCCCAAATGAAACTAATAAGGCTTAACCAAGATTATGGCTTAGCCAAGGATGTATGAGGCATCTCCAAAGAGGTGAAGGAGCACCTCAAAAACTCAAAAATCACACAAACATCAAAGCAATTAAGGCTGGTTCCCTGACCCGAAATTAAATCCAGGCTGCAGCAGTAAAAGCATAAAATTTTAACTATTCGATGACAAGGTAAAGTGGCTTTTATTCTTATTTTCTCAGACTATCTAAGTCAAGCAGTTTGAGCTTACACAACAAAAATTAACTTTGTTTTAGGTGAGATTTTTGCTCTGTAATTTAGTCAAAAGAAATGTTAAGGCTAGCCATAACACTATCAGGTGTCTTTCTTTGAAATTCAATCCTCTGATCAACTGTTTGGAATAAGAGATCTCTAAAATATTTTTTAACTTAGAAATCCCAATTTAAAGAATCCATCTTCTGGCCATGGACAATTAGAATTTCCAGTCGTGTATTGATTCTAAGTGACTCAATCCAACAGCCTCTTCAGTGAAAAACCAATCCCAATGATCTTTTCCCCCACCCTAAAATAAAATAGTACTCTCAGGAATAGGCTTAGGAAAGCAAAAGACTCTGGTTGCCACAGCCCTATCCAAGCAACAAGACTTGGGACGACAAAAGTCCCTGATGGATGGGACTTCTTTTTTCTTTTTTTTTTTTTTTTGAGATGGAGTCTCGCTCTGTTGCCTGGGCTGGAGAGCAGTGATGCAATCTCGGCTCACTGCAAGTTCCACCTCCCCGGTTCACACCATTCTCCTGCCTCAGCCTCCCAAATAGCTGGGACTACAGGAGCCTGCCACCATGACCGGCTAATTTTTTTGTATTTTTAGTAGAGACAGGGTTTCACCATGTTAGCCAGGATGGTCTCAATCTCCTGACCTCGTGATCCCCCTACCTTGGCCTCCCAAAGTGCTGGGATTACAGACGTGAGCCACCGCACCCAGCCTGGATGGGACTTCTTATGACAAGCCCTCCTTGGAGCTTAACACATTTGGAAAACAAAACAAAATAAAAAACTTAAGGTTCTCAGCCATGTTACAGTTGGTCACATAATGTGACTCAAAAATGACTCCTCCCCCTGATGTTGGAGACCAAGAGTGAGTACTCTGACTTGGTCACAAATCAACCCCTCAAGGACATATGACAAGATGAGAGAAAATTTTATCCAGTACCTCCCTTTATGAACAACACAGAAGGAAAGAGATAAAGGAAAGGACTATTTCTGGGAGGAAATGGATTAAACAATCAAAATATTTATACCCCAACATTACTAAAAAGTACACCAGAATTACTACACCAAGACTAGTCCAACACAAATATTCTCCCATTAATCAAAATTTGGTGGAGAAAACAGTGATTTTTACCACCGAATTGGAAAGAATGCACAGAGAGAAGCCAGGAAACTTGAGACAAATACATTTTTACCCTTTAGTTGGCTGATTATTTTTCTACATTTCTGCATGTCCAAAATGAGCTTATGGCAGTAAATCAGGTTTTAGTGGTAATACAGGTCATGGGAGAAAGAAAGGAAGTTCAGTTAGCAAAGCTGGTCTTGTGTCAGTGAAACCTTGCAGGTAGCAGCCCTCAGAGAAAAATCAATGCTAAATTTGTTTATCTTTAAGGTATCAGATTCAGTCCATTTTTCCCATATCCAGATAAGGGAAGACATGCCTGCACTAATATGATTCTCTATGATGTAGATATTTTCCACAAAGGCAACTGTGCAGGGCCACTTCTATTTGCAATTTGTCAGAGAAATATATTGTGGATTAAAATGTTTTTATCTTCTTCAACAAACAATTGTTTCCAGAGGTGGAGTTGGATGTTCTGCAGTTACAGAATTTTAGCCAATTTAAAGGCCTGCTTCACCATAATTTAGAGCTCCTGTTAAATTTGGATTTGACCAAGTGCAAGGTGTTTTGGACATTAGACAAGGTGAAGAGTTGGTCAAATCCAAAGGAAGAATGATGAAAACCAAAAACACAAATAGCAATTGCACTATTTACATACTGTTGAACACTCTAAGCATAAGGAGAGGTTAGAATGAAGTAGTAATAAGCCTTATTCTGCAGCTACCAAATTCTAAAACAAAACCCCAAACCAGCTCCTTAGTTGAGCAGGGACCAAACTGTAGTCTGTTCTCCATTGTCACAGGAGGAGGAAACTCATATTCCTTTTAGGAAGTGAGCAAAGCTCCATGAGGAGAGGAGTTCCATGAAAAAACAAAACTCACATCTCAAACAAAAAATCGGAGAGAGCAGGGACCTCAAGAGAAAGTAGGATCCAATTCTTAGAAAGTCACACGACTGGTCAGAACTAAAGCTCTATAGCTGGTACTGAGAACGAACCAAAGAAGCACTGCAGGTCAAAGGTTCTAAACTGCATTAAGAGGACCCCTTCATAGTTGGCAAAATGTTAACCAAATTGAGTGCCTTATTCAAGTGTCTGAATCAGTTGATGTTTATGTCTGAATAAATTGAAGTTCATTGGACCAGAGCTTGAGGGCATATCCTGGAAAAACACAAGTTGTAGAAACCCTCTATGGCTTGTTGTGTCTTTGAGGAGGTTTTCAGGAGGCCTGGCATTTATACATCTCCTTAAAGGAGGGAAGGCCGGTAGGAAGAGACAAGTAGGGGGAAGAATATTTGGTCTCATCTTGTCTTTATTCTGTACATAGAAAAAAAAGCATTATCAGTGTAAAATCTGACAGACTTTAGTTTTAGGAGCCAGACTTAGATTGCACACCTAAAGTTGCAATTGATGTGACCTTGTTTTATGAGAGAATATACATCTTAAGATGAGGATGAAAATGAAGATGAAAAAACCTGCTATGCACTGGGGACCTTTATGTTTGCACCTCATATAATGCTCACAATGACCCTTTAATCAGTTACTATTATCCTTCTATCCCAAAATATCAATGAAACTGTCCCTTATCTCAGAGCCCATTAAAGGTGGAAACAGGACTCAGACTCACGTATTTCTGAATCTAAAACTCATGCTTCCAGCAAAAGAAATTATTGACAGAGTGAGCAGACAACCTAAGAAATGACAGAAAATATTTAGAAACTATGCATTGGACAAAAGTCTGATATCCAGCATCTATACGAAACTTAAATAAATTTAGAAGAAAAAAAACCATTAAAAAGTGGGCAAAGGACATGGAGAGATACTTTTTAAAAGAAGATATACATGTGGCCAACAGCACATGTAAAAGCTCAATATCACTGATCATTAGAAAAATACAAATCAAAACCACAAGACACTCTCTCACACCAATCAGAATGGTTATTATCAAAAAATAAAAAGATAACATGCTGGCAAATTTGCAGAGAAAAGGGAATGCTTATACACTGTAGGTGGCAGTGTCAATCAGTTCAACCATTGTGGAAAGCAGTGTGAAAATTCCTCACACAACTAAAAACGAACTACCATTTGACCCTGCAATCTCATTGTTGGTTATATACCCAGAGGAATATAAATCATTCTACCATAAAGACACATGCACACAAATTTTCATTGCAGCAGTATTTGCTGTAGAAAAGGCATGGAATCAACCTAAATACCAATCAATGGAACCTGGATTTTTAAAATGTGGTACATATACACCATGGAATATTATGCATCCATAACAAAAGAATGATATATTGTCTATTGCAGGAACATAAATGAAGCTAGAGGATAATATCCTTAGCAAACTAATGCAGGAACTAGAAAACTAAATATTGCATGTATAAGTGGGCACTAAATAATGAGAACACATGGACACGAAGGGAACAACACACACCAGGACCTACTTGAGGATGGAGGGTGGGAGGCAAAAGAAGAGAAGAAAAAAAAATTATTGAGTATTAGACTTAGTACCTAACTGATGAAATAATCTGTATATCAAACCCCCATGACATGGGTTTACCTATATAACAGACCTATACGTGTACCCCTGAAACCGAAATAAGCATGTTTTTAAAAAAAACCAGAATGAATTTCAAACATCAACAATTTAATCTCTAATCCTTCTCCAATCAAAATTTTAAGATTTTTTTGTTTTAAAAAGAAAACTTTCAATGAGCAGAATAAATTGGCTTCTTTTTTCTAAAATAATAATAAAATAAAACTCGTATTTCACTCCACAAAATTGTACCTACCAGAATTCAAAGAAAGGAAAGTTGGCTGCCTCTAACAGAAATAACCATATAGACTTCAATGAAGAGACAGGGTCTGAAATGGGCCTTAGGACAAAAAACAATTAAGGAGGTTTAGTGTTTGGGTCAAACCAGCAGACCCTGACCCAGTGACGGATGAACAAATATACTCAGACAAATATCCAGTGAAAGAGTGGGCTGGGCCCCAGCCACTCACTGATACCGAGAAAATTCCAGAAAAGAGTTAGCAGCAGTGGCCCCAATCAGCCAGCTAAGTTTGCATTTATTTAGTACAGATTTAAATGACAAACCTCTTGAGTAAACACCACTAGAGGGTAATTGACATTACCAACCTCCCGAGTAGACAGCAATCATGCACCTGCAGATAATCAAAGGTTGTTCTTAAGACCACCTGAGTAAACTCCTCTTCAATCCTATGTATCTACACCCTAAGCTTTTAAGAGAATTCAGCTGCCTTCAGCCAAATCTTTTACTGAAGCTATGCAAACCCCTCGGCCTTCCAAGAAGGTTTGTGAATATTTCCTATAACTATCTTTATAATTTTTCCTCTAAAATCTTTCCCACCACACGGACTGAACTCCCACATCTCCCCCTTTTCTGTTTCTTGTATCAGGCATTGTTGATTGAAGAGCACAGGTGTGTGCAGCAACAGGTCTGTCAGTTGAGACAGTCATTGCTCTTATTCCAGCTTTGCATCCTAGAATGAGCAAATCACATAAGATAAACATAATCAGCAACACTCTTTTCCAATCAAGGAGTGACCTGTAGTGTTAATTGGCACCTGGGCTCACTGTATGTCGTTACTGAGAAATCCCCCTGGGGCTATGTTAATCCTTTCTAGCCAAGCAGTCGCATCCTTTGAGGCTGGGAAGAGAGTGTCTGCCCAGGTGACAGGGCGAAATAAAGGCAGATCTAAGATATGAGCCCAATAGATTGTAGCAGGTACAGGTTTCAGACAAAGCGAGAGCATAAAAATGATCAATACCCTACATGAGTTGCAGTGTACAACAGAGAGCATAGCAAGGAACAAATTATCTGGAGTGAATGGTGTCTGTATCCAGAGCAGGATTCGTTCAGCCTCCTGAGTTGTCTTCTTCAGCATCCCCCAAGTAATGTCCAGGGCTTGTGTTGTCTGTGGAAGCCACATTGTCCGGGGTTGCGGGTCCTGTAGGGTCTTTCATTGGCTGGCTTGAGCTTTTTCTTCTTTCCATCCTTTGATGAGGATGTAGTCTCCAGGCTGGTGTTGGTGTACTGGAAATTCTAGGGGTGGTGCCTGTGCTAAGAGATCTTTTATAGTCTTTGTTAAAAAGCAGGTTAGTGCTTTAAGAAAAACCTGTTGTGCTTTATTTCAATATCCAGTTTACAGAATAACTGGATACTTCTTTAGCCAGTATGTTTACACACAGAATTTCTTTTACAATTGACGTTTTAAAACTCGCTTATACCTTCAAAACAAAAATTATACAACATTTCTTCCATAAATTCCTTTTTATAATATTTTTTACTTCACATTCTTCGACAAGCCTTAACTTTCTGACTTTGTTTTATAACCTTCCTTACTGAAAGTGCATTCTCATATCTATAACTTTATTAATATTTCTTTCTCTCTTTATTTCTCTATAGAGGAAAAACTGCTTCGAATTGCTTTTTACTTAAAGGAATCCTGATGATACAAGGATCATAACCTAGCAACTGATTGCATCGTCTGTGGCCCAAATACATGACTTTACTTATTAACTGGATATAGGGAGATAGTGTTTTAGTCCTGGTATGTGAGCAAAAATCCCATTCTAGAAAGCACAGTCCCAGGATCATCGGTCCTATTAACCCTGTAGGGGAGTGTTTGGTGGGAAAAATAAACAACTGAACTGAATAAAGCAGGTCTATGCGATGTAGTTCCCTGTGAGAGATGGCTTCTTCTATTTCCTCAATCTCCCTTTTTGCTGCAGGGGTTAAATATCTGGGAGAATCTAGGGCTGTACTGCCCTTTACGATAGAAAACAGGTTTGCAACTGATAAGTAGTTATGCCCAAGACGGGGCAAAGTCAGTTTCTATGGCCCAGAAATTTCTGATAATCATTTGAGGTATGTAAGTTGCTAGTATTTAATTTAACCTTTTGAGGCCTTACTGACTGGGAAGTTAGTATGTACCCAAGATATTTCCAAGGAGAGGACATTTTTACTTTTTCAGGTGCTGTGATTAAACCTCCTGTTTGTTTGTTTGTTTTTGAGATTGAGTCTTGCTGTCTCCCCAGGCAGGAGTGCAGTGGCATGATCTCCCCTCACTGCAATCTCCACCTCCCCGGTTCAAGGGATTCCCCTGCCTCAGCCTCCCGAGTAGCTGGGACTGCAGGCGCATGCCACTATGCCCGGCTAATTTTTTGCAGTTTAGTAAAGACACGGTTTCACCATGTTGGCCAGGAGTCTGATCTCTGACCTATCCCCCGCCCGCCTCCCAAAGTGCTGGGATTACAGCCGTGAGCTACCACGCCCTGCCAACTGTGTATTCTTTATGACAGAGGCATATAAACTTAAAAGTACTGGCTTTCTTGGGGCTGCCAGTAATATATCATCCATAAAATGAATAGTCTTGCTATCAGAAAATTCTTTCTACTGGGGAGCAAAGCCTGATCTACATGTTACTGACACACGGTAGGACTGTTCAGCATTCCCTGAGGGAAGACATTTTTACTTTTCAGGTGCTGTGATTAAACCTCCTGTTTGTTTGTTTGTTTGTTTGTTTGTTTGTTTGTTTGTTTGTTTGTTTGTTTGTTTGTTTGTTTGTTTGTTTGTTTGTTTGTTTTGAGATTGAGTCTTGCTGTCTCCCCAGGCAGGAGTGCAGTGGCATGATCTCCGCCACTGCAACCTCGGCCTCCCAAAGTGCTGGGATTACAGCCGTGAGCTACCACGCCCTGCCAACTGTGTATTCTTTATGACAGAGGCATATAAACTTAAAAGTACTGGCTTTCTTGGGGCTGCCAGTAATATATCATCCATAAAATGAATAGTCTTGCTATCAGAAAATTCTTTTCTACTGGGGAGCAAAGCCTGATCTACATGTTACTGACACACGGTAGGACTGTTCAGCATTCCCTGAGGAAGCACAATTATTTTTTTTTTTTTTGTAAGCACTTTCCAATGAAATCGGCAAGCTGGCCTTTGATTATTAATAGCTGGTAATGTAAACACAATTTTTTTTTTTTTGTAAGCACTTTCCAATGAAATCGCAAGCTGGCCTTTGATTATTAATAGCTGGTAATGTAAACACAATTTTTTTTTTTTTTTTTTTTTAATACTTTATGTTCAAGGGTACATGTGCACAACGTATAGGTTTGTTACATATGTATTCATGTGCCATGTTGGTGTGCTACGCCCATTAATGCCTTTCCTTATCTCTCTATAAACATACACCTTATTACCTTATTGATTTTGCATCACAGGGTAGGCTAAAAGTTCCCGCTTCTAAAGTCTCGCTTGTTTAAGACAGGGTCCCATAGCTGTAGTGTATCCCTGGTCTTTTTTCTTATTTATTGGAGGAGGGGGCTCAGGCAAAACCTCCGTTTCCTCTTCACATTTTGGCACGGTGATAGTGGGGCTGAGGGACTCAGGGGTGGTAAAATAGGTGACGGTTCTTCCTCCTTCCCCTTTTTAGGCTCTTCTGTGTATAATGGGACCAGAGTCGCCCTCACTAAAGCCCATAGCGTTAAAGATTACTGGGACCCGTTGCTCTAGAGCACGAGGTCAGGATATCAATGCCATCCTGGCTAACAGGGTGAAACCCTGCCTCTAATAAAAATACAAAAAAAATTAGCAGGGGGTGGTGGCGGACACCTGTGGTCCCAGTTACTCAGGGGGCTGAGGCAGGAGAATGGCGTGAACCAGGAGGCAGAGCTGAAAGTGAGCCGAGATCGCGCTGCTGCACTCCAGCCTGGGCGACAGAGGGAGACTCCATCTCAAAAAAAAAAAAAAAAAAAAAAAAAAAAAAAAAAAAAAAAAAATTTCTTCCCACTTGTTCCCAAAGCTCTACCGCCTAGTGTAATCAGAACCATGGTTAACTTGATGGCACCTATACTTAAGTCCCTAATTGAAATCTGCAAACCGAGGCTCCAATGGTTTAAGCAACTGTTTGAATACTTTTATATACCGCTTCTGTTGTGCTGATAACTGCTGTTCCAAGATCAAACCCCCCAGCTCCGGAACAACACCTCAACTTCTTGGGAGATCCCAGGCAGGCACCAATGACCTACTGATTTATTGCCATTGACTTATTGACTTACTGGTTTGCCACAACGCACAAATTTTCCTGGTTTTTGAAGGTTTGTGATCTCTTTTTGTAATGATACCTCAGACCTGGGCACCAACATGCCAGGTCCTCACATCGGAGCAACAACCACCAACCAACCAGCAGATCCTGAACCAGCAACGGATGAACAAATACATTCAGACACAAATATCCAGTGAAAGAGTTATATTAGGCTGTCGAATACCACCGATACACAGAAGGGTCTCGACCCTTCCGGCCTAAAGAGTTAGCAGTTGTGGTCTCGAAATCGGTGCCAGTGAACTTTTGCATTTATTTAGTACAGATTAAATGACCAAGTTCTTGAGTAAACACCACTAGAAGGTAATTGACATCACAGACCTCCCGAGCAGTTCCCCCAGCATAAGATTAAATGTTGGTTTTAGGACCACCTGAGTAAACAAGCTATTTAGATAAACTCTACATTCCTATGTATCTACACCCTAAGCTTTTAAGATAATTCAGCTGCCTTCGGCCAAACCTTTTACTGAAGCTATGCAAACCACCCGGCCTTCCATGGTTTGCCACTATTTCCTATAACTATCTTTAAAATTTTCTAAAATCTTCCCACCACCTGACTGAACTCCCACAGTTGAGAAGACAGGGAAGGCATTACATAAGCAAGAAAAAATTAGAACAGTTTTGGAAATAAGAAAGTAAAATGTTGGCCAGGTCTTTCAACACAGATCAGAAAAAAGGGAGATTAGGGCTATGCTATGAGGGCACTGAATGACAGCCTACATAATTGGAACTTCATCCTACAGATAAGAGAAGTCACTGGAAAGCTTTGAGGTCACAAACATGACAAACAGCATTTCCCAGAAGATTACTCTGACAGTATTAGGCAAGATGATTTGGGAAATGGACTTCAACTTTGGCAACTTAACAGAAATATCTAAAAGATCTATATTTCTTCTCTTTTCTTTTAATGTTTAATTTTGAAATAATTTCAGACTTTCAAAAATGTTCCAAAAATAGGCAAAGTCCTCACATGCTTTTCATTCAACTTCCCCAAATATTAACGTTATAGATATGCATCTAATCATCAAAATCAATAAATGATTATTAACACTGTAAATGAATGCCTGTACAAACCTTATTCAAATCCCCTCTATCTTCTGACTAATATCCTTTTTCTGCACCAGGATCTAATCTAGTATCACATATTGCATTTCATTGTATGGTTCTCTCAGTCTCCTTTAATCTGGGAAAGTTAATCAGGATTTCTTTTACCTTTAAGACCTTCACATTTTTGAAGAGTATTGGTGACTTCTTTTGTAGAATGACCCTCAGTTTGGACTTTTCTAATATTTTATCATGATTAAACTCAGGTTATACACTTTGTACAAGAATACCACAGGGGTGATGCTGCACCTTCTCCATCCGCTATATTAAAATGCCCTAAGATGTCCTTATCTCTGATTACTGGGGATGTTAACTTTGATCACTGGGCTAAAGTTCCTCCACTGCAAAATGACCCTTTTCCTTGAAAGCATTTTTAAACAACCAATCCCTGGGCCACACCGCACATCAGCCAAATCAGATACACTTGAGGGATGGTACAGGCATTGGTAGGCTTTAAATGCCCTACAAGTGACTCTAATCAGTATCCAGAGTTGGAAAACTATGGCTTAACAGTGAAGATTAGAATCCTGAAAATCAGCTAGGAGACCATTCCTAAGGCTTCTCTTAAAAAAAAAATATAATTCTATACAAAAGCAAATACATCTGGATTTTGGCATGGACATATGGTAGAGAAATAGAGGAAAATTAGAAATCACCTGATGGGGAAGTGATGAGTGAGTAGACTGCAGTCCAATTAAAAAAAAAAGGCAGAATCAGGTTTGATGACACTTGCTTATAATTCCAGCATTTTGGGAGTGAAAGTGGGCAGATCACTTGAGCCCAGAAGTTTGAGATCACCTGCCTCACCACAGCATGGCTTTTTCTGTATACCATTAGCATCCTCTCTCTCTCTCAATACTCTCTTTGCCTTTGAAGATCCTCTGTCAGACCAGCCAGTTGGACATGGATGGTGTGTGCTGCCTCAGGATTTTGAGACAGTCCCTCATTTCTTTTGACAGGCATTGTCAAAGGACCTCTGAGTTTTCCCATCCCTGTGGTCAGGGTCTCTTGCAATATATGAGAGTGACATGCTGCTCTGGTGCTGCAACCGGGAGGAAGCTCTCAGGAAGGCACCGAAAACTCTTTCTTAATTCTTAAGACTGAGAGCCCAAAACCCAAGGCCCAGCTTTCACAAACCCACAGTGAAGTACTCCAGGGCTCCACAAAGTCTGACGGGATCTAGAGCTGCTAGGGGAAGAAAGGATTAAGTCCATTTCCTTTTTCTCCCACCTCCCTCAAAACCCCTCAAGCAAATCCAAGGATTTTGGGCATTACAAGATTTTGCAGACTATGGATACCTGGGTATGAGATACAACATCCCAGAGCATCACCATAAAAGAAACTCATGGCTACAACCCATTTTCTAACCTAAACCTGAAGTTCCAAAGGTCTTCAACCAGCTGAAACAAAGCCTTACTTGCTGCACCATCCCTCAGCTTCTCCCATAGGGAGGGCCTGCAATCTTTATGTTCAGAGAAAACGCAAGGAATGGTCCCGGAGGAGGCTTCCAAACTCAAAGCCCCGAGGAGATCCTACCTGTTTCAGTACACCTTGAGCAAAGGAACTGGATCCGATTTATTAAAGGATGGCCAGCATGTTCTGAGCAGTTGCCACAATGGCTCCCACTGGAGTATTAGAAGGCCACCAAAATTAACCTTTGGAAATGGCTTAACTTTATACCCCAATGAATTTAGATTGCTGTCTAGGGAAGCCTTAGCCAACAGACAGGTGACTCCTTAAATATTATCTCTGCTGTTAGAAGTTGGTCTACAATCCAATTGAAAACTTGTTCCTCACCTAAACCCAACCACTTCCACCCTGAGTGAACCTGGAATACGACCATGAAGAAGTTGTGGTACAGACCCGTATAGCCAGGGAGGATCTCAGGGAACCTTCCTCTAGAAAATCCAAACTGCAGCCTCATGGATGGAGGTTTCTTTGGAAAGCAGAGTCCATAAGGCAGGATATGTCACAGTCAATTGAATGATGCTACTGAAAGTGGGCCCTCTCTCCAGGCAAGGCAGCCACACATGCTCAACTAGCTGAACTGATAGCTCCACAAGAACACTCTGAGTTGCCAAGGGAAAGGTCGCTAACATTTCCACGCTTGACTCCAAATATGCTTCTTAGTTCTCCATGCTTGTTGCAGGAAGCAGGGACCCCAATGGAGGGGACCAGCTGAGCTCATGGCAGGTCATAAATTGTGAAGATTTCCATGGACATTTATCACTTCCCAAATACTACCTTCTTCTTCATACTCTTACACCTGTCTTACTTTAGTGTCTTAATCCTTGTTATCTTCATAACCTGAGGATGTACCTCACCTCAGGACCCTGTGATAATTGTATCTAAATGTACAAATTGATTGTAAAACATGTGTGTGTTTGAAAAATATGAATTCAGTGCACCCGAAAAATAAATAGAATAACAGTGATTTTAGGGAACAAGGAAGACTACTATAAGGTCTGACTGTCTGCGGGTCAGGCAAAAGATCCATATTTTTCTTCTTGCAGACAGCTCATAACTGGATGTGCAAGAAGATATCACTAAATTCCTCTTTTCCTGGAAAGAAATATTAATATTAATACCTGGGAAAAGAATTGCATTCCCTGGGAGGAGGTCTATACATGGCTGCTCTGGGATTGTCTGTCTTGGCTTTCTTCGAGAGATAATGATTGAAATATGCCCCTAGTCTCCAGTATCCCTCGGCTTATTAGGTGGGGAAAACTCCGCCCTGGTAATTTGAGGTCAGACCAGTTCTCTGCCCTCAAACCCTGTTTCTCTTATTTTAAGATGTTTATCAAGACACACAAAAAACAGCTGAACATAGACCCTTAATAGTAGTTCTGTTTTGCCTTTGTCCTGTTTCCTCAGAAGCATGTGTGATCTTGTTTTCCTTTTGCCCCTTGGAAGCTGCAGTGATCTTGGGATCTACCCTTGCCTCCTGCACTCCCCTCCCTTGAACCTAATAAAAAACTTGTTGGTTTTGTGGCTCAGGTGGGCATCATGGTCCCACCCATATGTGATAACACCCCAGAGGCCCAGCTGTAAATTCATCTCTTTGTAATTCCCTTATCGCCCAGCTGGCCAACACCCCATGAAAAAACAGAAAAGAACATACATTGAAATATTTAGGGTGGTTCTCCGATTACACGTTCATGCTGTAATTGAAGGAAAGAGTCTTACTACTAATGATCTCCATAAATACCTCATCGAAATTAACAGGTTATTATCCCTGCATTCTTCCACAAGAGGTAGCAGTAATGCATTGTAAGGGACATCAGAAGGGAACAGATGAATTAGCCAAAAGGAAACAAGTTAGCTGGATCAGGGCAGCTGTCAATGGCAAGAAAGCCTCAGGATCTTAACACACTAAAATGTTCTCTAATCTGGGAAGGCTCCATAAGAAAAAATTAAGCCTCACTATTCCCCTGCAGAGATAGATTGGGCCATCTCTCAAGGGTACACTTTCCAGCCCTCAGGATGGCAATAGTCAGAGGATGTAAACTCCATTTGCCAGCCTCAGCCAGTGGAACACCCTTAATATCCTTCATCAAGATTTTCACTTGAGAAATGACTAAAAAACTTATCAATTATTGCCCAGAGATTGTCTTCAGGGAGAACTTATTAAAAACAGTTGAGCATGGCATTTATGCTTGTGAAGTCCTGTCTTAAAATAATTCCAACAGGCGGTTTCTTCCTCATCAAACTTGGGATGGTCAGTCGGTCAGTTCTGAGAAGGCCTCTGAGGTAATAAAAGTGTTAGCTAATAAAATAACTCCCTGCTTTGGTCTACTTAGTTTCTCAAAATTCACAGTGGCCCCTCATTGAAGGCAGCCATCACACAGGGGTCTCAAAGGCATTAGACATACAGTGTCATCTCCATTTGCAACCTTTGAGGGACTACATTCTCAGAAAGGTAGAAAAGACAAATGATATTATCAAAGACACCTCAGAAAACTGTTCCAAGAAACCCGCTTTCCTTTGGAATTCACTCCACTTCTTCCCATGTGGCTTTACTGGGTAAAATACCTTTACTAAAGTTAGGCCTAGCTTCCCTTTTAAAATGCAGTATGGATGACCTTTCCTTATAATGATTTTTCTTTTTTTTTTCTTTTGAGATGGGTTTTGCTCTGTCGCGGGCGCTGGCGTGCAGTGGGCGCCAATCTCCACTCACTGCAACCTCTGCCTCCCAGGTTCAAGCCCTTCTCCTGCCTCCAGCCTCCCCGAGTATCTGGGTTTACAGGTGGCTGCCACCAGGCCTAGCTAATTTTTTTTTTTTTTTAGGTAGAGATGGGGTTTCACCACATGTTGTGAGCTGGTCTCAAACTCCTGACCTCAGGCAATCCCACCTGACTGGCTCACACAAAATGCTGGGATAGCTCAGGTGTGAGCCACTTACTCAGGAGCCTTACCAGTGATTTTCTATTAAACCCTCAGAATTGGAGCTAAACATGTAACCCTCTGGCTCACTTCAACAGAAATTAACACAACTAGCAGAAGTCCAACTACAGAAAATAAGACCACCTTTGTGGCCCCAACTTGGGAGATTGGGTAATGGGAAAGCTCTCCCTTCTCTCTCTCCTTCCCTAAGCTCCAAGCTGGGAAGGAAACTTTACTATTCTTCTTTCAGCACCCTCAGCAGTGAGAGAAGCTATGGTGTGACTCCTGGATACGTGACGCTTGAGCCAAAGTCTGGGAAGCTGAGGGAGCAAACACTGACAGCCTAGAGGAATGTCCCACATATCAATGTGAAGAGATGGGAGAACTTAAGATAAAAATCATAAAGGTAAGTAAATGAGTGAGGGTCTACTCTCGTCCTCCCTCAGTCCACCCTTACCTCACCAGATGCTGTCATTTCTACCTTTCCTCTCAAGATTCACCACCAGATACTAGAAATTCCTTTTGACACATACTTGCAGGGAGATTTTGATTATCCATGGGATTACACTTCTAATTTCATAGACCCCCCAGAGGGAAATTCTATATCTTTGGGAGTAAAATTTGGATGGAAATTATTTACTACACCCTCCTTGTGGGGTGTTATATTCCTTCTACTATTTTGTATGACTATACACTGTGGCACTCACAATGTGAAACTCTGGACAGAGAAATTCTAACTGCTGTAATATTCTGCTATCATCTTTATAGCAGGACTGATCATTACAGAAAAGATTTAGCCAAAGTTAACACTAAAGTTACTCTCAACACCCAATCCAATGCCACTTATCCAAAAAAAATAGTTTCTATTATACAGCTTCTGGGTGCATTTGACACTCTGGTGGGAAATCAGTGGCCACAGCCGTCAGACAGCCCAACGTATAAACTCTACTGTCATAGTTTGTGGCCTGTAGTACCCTTACTAACAATGATAATCTTAGCCTCCTTATTCGACTCTATATACAAACCATCTTATAACATCTCTTCTCATCTAGAAGCTAGTAAACTCAAATGGTGCTGCACAGTGGAACCACCCATGGACAGCCATCTCCCTCTGGGGACAGCTTGAATTGACCTCAGGGAGACTTAACTTGTGTTTCCCACGACGCACTGTGGGAAGGCTGTAGAAAGAGATCTGGTGTCAATACCCTGCTTGTAGCAGTTGGTTACTACTCTAGGTAGTGGAATGAAAAAGAAGTTATTTAGGCAGATATTAAAAAAACAACAAGTTTGGTAATTTTCCTTTTTTTAATAAAAAACGACCCCAAATCAATGCTTTTCTAACAAAGAGCAGCTGAAAATCAAGCTGAAATAGGTAGTAGTTACAATCTTGCTTATCATTTGTCCTGTGGCTTGTACCAATAGAAATGAACTACTGTGGATGGGGGCAAACATGATGTTCTAGGAGGCTCCATCTTTTCCTTTTCTTTATCACCACATGTACAGTAAAGGCAGCAACATAGATTGGGATACAGGTAGAAAACCATCTACATAATAAAGATTAGGTTTGAGACGACCAGATTTTCACACCTATACAATGGCACACCTAGCCCAAACCAGTTTTTTTACCCTTATGCAAACTGGACACCTGGTCACGAGCTAATATCGCCTGCCCTTTGTAAATAGGGCCACCACCTCACTCTTCTCATCACAGCAAACCTGCTTGCTTTCCACCACAGAAGCAGCAACCCGACCTCTGCAGGACCCCTCTCATGCTGAGCTCTTCTCTTTCTTTCACCTATTAAACTTCCCTCTAAACCCTGGTTTCCTGTAGACATGAGACAAGTAAATCTTGGGTATTTACCCCAGACAATGGTAGCAGCTTCACTTTTCTGCTTTCTTTCTTTGTTTCTTGAATTTTTTTTTTTTCAGGTGACTGGAATCATTTTTTAAATCCATGTGCTTAGTCTCTGTTTCCTTTCTGTAATTTGGTGCTTTTTATTGTTCTCTCATACTCCCTCTTGCTACACTTGATGCACATGAGACCTAAAATTCTGAACAGTCTGGGACCACTTAGGATAAGCAGAGGAAGATGCAAAGACTTTTCTGTTTGGGAAAGGTCTGTGAACTTACATGGAACCCAAGAGTTGTGAGTGAATGGATTCTTTTCAGTCTCTAAAACCCTGCTCTGTTTTTCTGTGATGTTACTGACCCCTCTGGCTTTTAGGGTCATGGAATTACTTTGTACTATTACAAACATTTCAATACGGTATTGTGCTGGCTGCTGGGTCAATTAAGGCAAATCTATGGTTTTGGAGGTGACTAGCAGTGGTTGTAACAAATGATTACTACTTCAGAGACTACTTGTATCCTTTTGCATGTTTAGATAAAGAGAGAACTGGATTCAGCAAGGAAAAAATGCCTTTGTAGCAAAGTAAACTGTGGAAGTGTTGCACGATATGGTTCCCATGGCATTTTACTTACTCTTTTTTGGGGACCCAGGATTCAGGTGAAATCCTGATTTTTTTAAGGAGTCTAGGTCCTCTCCCTTCAACTGTGCTTCTTTTCACTATATTTATATTATTAGGTCTAAAAATTGCGGAGCTGTCAACCCTCTTCTTTAATGGGCTCTGCTCCTGGGCTCAGTGGTCCAGTTAGTGAAGCAAGACCAAATTAAAGCTACCTATTAAAATAAAATTGGTGTCTTACTTTCAGAATCCTGTTGAAATTTCTATCATTTTTGTGTACACTTAGCATTTATTTTTGTACTGATGAACACATCAAGGTCCCTTCTTGTAAAGGTTAAATTCTATCCCCTTGTGTTTTGAATACAATTTGCCATTTTTTCTGTCAGTAAGGCTTCTTCAGATGAAATGTTACTTTTCATTTACAAAGGCACAATTTGAATCCAACTGTTAACTTTAAAATGCTTGATTTACCAAATCCATGTGGGTCCTAAACTTAATACTTTCAGTTTTTTTGTCACTACTTATCTTGCTAGGAATTTTATGTATATTTCACAATATGCTACATACATATCATTATGTCTATGTATGTTGGTATAGTTTTACATAGACATCAATTTAATGTGGAGATAAGGTACCCACATAAATAATCATACAAATACTTTTAGGTTCATGCAATTTAGTAACCTTTAAACAAAGATAGTTTTTAAATTGTGGTAAAACAGAGTAGTATCTTCAAATTTAATTTAGATAGTTGTGCCTGGAACCATTGTGAACAGGTTTATGTCCTCTACTGGGTGTTTAAAGGTCATCAAACAGTACTCTGCATATATACATTTCTTAATTTTACCAGTAGGGGTCATGTCTTTATATTTGAACTCTTAGATTTACGAGTTAAGAGATGTGGCTCATACTTGAAAACCTGGGAACAAGCAAGTCTATGTCCCAACTGTGCCTCTTGACCATGCTGGGAGATTCCAGGCATTATCTATTTGTCTGTTCTTTGTCTGAGCTTCACATCAGGTACATAGTTAGAATTCTTAACTGGTTTGTTCTGCTGAATGAGTTATTAGCCTGTTCCATGTTGCTGCAACAAATATCTGAGACTGGGAGATTTATAAAGAAAGGGGTTTGAGGGCTGGGCATGGCTCACTTGCCTGTAATCTCAGCAATTTGGGAGACTGGAGACGGGGCGGATCACAAGGGTGGGGAGATAGGAACATCCCTACATTTAACATGGTGAAACCCCGTCTACTAAAATACAAAAAAAATTAAAGCTGGGCGTGGTGGGTGGGCACCTGTAGTTAGCTTCTCGGAGGCTGAGGCAGAAGAATGGGCGTGAACCGGAGTAGGGAGCTTTGCAAGTGAGCAGGGATCGCATACTGCATATCCAGCCTGGGAGACAAGGCAGGGCCATCTAAAAAAAAAAAAAAAAAAAGAAAAGAAAAAGAAAAGAAAGAGGTTAGATTCACCCATGGTTTGGCAGGCTGTACAGGAAGCATAATTCTGGCACCTGCTCTGCTTCCTAGGGAGACCTCAAGCTACAATGGAAGAGGCAAAGGGGGAGCCAGGCAGCCTCACATGATGGAGGCGGGAAGGAGAGCAGGGAGGTTACTACACATGGTTAAACAATCAGATCTCACAAGGAATTACTCAATCGTGGCAGCACCGGAGACAGTAAGTTATATCTTGAAGAGACCTCCCATATTTCGAAACCACTTCTCACCACGCCCCGCCTCCAACATAGGAGATTACAATTTAAGTGAGATTTGGGCAGGGCACAGATCAAACCATATCAAGGGTTACTAGAACTTAATATGTAATTCTGACATGGGATTAAAGCAGATGGAAAAACAACCTAACATGCAGTATATTATAAAAGAAGTAGAATGTGTTTTTAGTTTAAAAAGGTACTAGAGAAATGGATAAATTCCCGGACACATAGAGCCTCCCAAGTCTAAACCAGGCAGAATTGAATCTCGAAGAGACCCTAATACCAGTTCTGTTCCAGGTGCAGTAATTAATAGCCTACCAACCAAAAAAAAAGCCCAGACCAGACGGATTCACAGAGGCCAAAGCAAACAGGAGCTGGTACCATTCCTCTGGAAGTTCAAACACAGAAAAATAGGGATCCTCCCTAAATACATTTTATGAGGCCAGCATCATCCTGATACCAAACCCTAGAGACACAAGGCGCCACAACCAAAAGAAAATTTCAGGCTACTATCCCTGATGAACATCGAGATGCAAAAAAATCCTCAATAAAATATTATTTCCAAACCTAATCCAGCAGCACATCAAAAAAAGCTTACCCAACACGACATCAAGTCACTATACCTGGATGCAAGGTTGATTCAACATATATACAACCAATAAATGTAATCCATTACATAAACAAAAAACCAATGACAAGAACCACATGATTATCTCAATAGACACAGAAAAGCTTTTTGATAAATCAACACCCTTCATGCTAAAAAACTCAATAAACTAGGTGTTGATGGAATGTGTCTCAAAAATACACAGAGCGGCCATGACAAACCCACCTGCCAATATCATACAGAATGGCAAAAACTGGAAGCATTTCAGAAAACCGGTAATAAGACAAAGATACACTTTCCAATTTATTCAACATAGTATTGGAAGTTCTGGCCAGGGCAATCAGGGCAAGAAAAGAAACAAAGGGCGTTTTATACAGGGAAAGAGGAAGTCAGAGTTCTGTAAATGGTATGATTGTATATTTAGAAAACCCCATCGTCTCCAGCCAAAATCTCCTTAAGCTGGATAACCAACTTCAGCAAAGTCTCAGGATACAAAATCAATATGCAAAAATTACCACCTATACACCAAAACAGACAAACAGAGAGCTAAATCATGAGAGAACTTCCATTCACAATTGCTAAAGTGAATAAAAATACCCAGGGAATCCAACTTGCATAAGGGATCTGAAGAAGACCTCTTCAAAGAGAACTACAACCACTGCTCAAGCAAATAGAAGACACAAACAAATGGAAAAACATTTCACGCTCCGATAGGAGGAATCAATATGGTGGAAACGCCATACTGCCCAAAGTAATGTATAGATTCAATGCTATCCCCATCAAGCTACCATTGACTTCTTCTCAGAAAAAACCACGGCCGGCGCGTGGCTCATGCTTGTAATCCCAGCATTTTGGAGATCGAGGCCGCGCTTGGACCACGCAGGTCAGAGATCGAGACCACAGTGAAACCCCGCTCTGCTAAAAAAAATACAAAAATTAGCCGGAAGCAGTATGGTTTGTAGTCCCAGCTAATGAGTTGAGGCAGGAGAATGGTATGAACTTGAGGTGGAGTTTGCAGTGAGTCAGATTATGCCCACCAGACTCCAGTCTAGCACAGAGCAAGACTCCATCTTAAAAAAAAAAAAAAAAACTACTTTAAATTTCCATGGAACCAAAATAAGCCTGTAGACAAGACAATCAGGCAAAAAGAACAGCCAGCGCATCTACCTGACTTCCCAAACTATGCTGGGTACAAGGCTACAATAACCAAAAAAAAATTCAGCCTGGAAAATTCAAAAAACAGATATATAGACCAATGGAACAGAACAGAGGGCTCAGAAGTAGCACCACACATCTATAACTATGACAAACCTGACAAAATAAGCAGTTATTCCCCATTTAATAAATGGTAATTGAAAACTGGCCATATGCAGAAAACTGAATCTTTCCTTACATGTTATACAAAAATTAACCCAGGATGATTAAATAGTTAAAAAACATAAGTGCCCAAAACAGTCAAAACCCTAGAAGAAAACCAAGCAATACCATTCAGGATATAGGCATGGGCAAACACTTCATGACTAAAACACCAAAAGTAAAATGGCAACAAAAAAGCCAAAATTGACCAATGGGACCTAATTAAACTAAAGAGCTTCAGCAAAAGAAACTATCAGAGTGAACAGGCATCCTACAGAATAGGAGAAAAGTTTTACAATCAATCCATGTGACAAAGGGCTAATATCCAGAATCTACAGGAACTTAAATTTCTACAAGAAAAAAAACAAACATCCCCATCAAAAGAGGGAGAAGGATATGAACAGTGGCACTTCAAAAGAAGACATTGACCAACAAACATATGGAAAAAACTTACCATCCCTAATTATTAGAAAATGTAAATCAAAATCACAATGACAACCATGAAGTTAGGGATGGCAACCATTAAAAAAAGTCAGAAACAACAGATGCTGAGAGGAGGGAGAAATAAGAACACATTTACACTGTTGGTGGGACAGCAAATTAGTTCAACCATTGTGGAAGCAGGTGTGGTACCCCTCAAGGATCTAGAACAAGAAATACATTTGACCTAAGTAATCCCATTACTGGTTATATACTCAAAGGATTATAAATTATTTTACCATAAAGACACATGCACACGTATGTTTATTGCAGCACCACAAGCATAGCAAGACTTGGAACCAACCCAAATACCTATCAAGGATAGATAGATAAAGAAAATGTGGTACATATAAGTACCATGGAATACAACACAGCTATAAAAGGATAGGAAATTCATGTCCCGGACAGATGGATGAAGCCTCAAACCATACTCCTCAGCAACCAACACAGAACAGAAAATCAAACACCACATGTTCTGCAACCCATAAGTGGGAGTTGAACAATGAGAACATATAGACACACGGAGGGGAACATCACACACTGGGGCCTGTTAGTTCAGGGATAGAGGGATAGCATTAGAGAAATACCTAATGTATGTGATGGGCTGATGGGTGCAGCAAAACCACCATGGTACATGTATACCTATATGTAACGAACCTGCACGCTCTGCACATGTATCCCAGAACTTAACGTGATAATAATAAAAAAAGAAAATTTAAAAAAGTGGAAAATACCTTCTACTGCAGATGAGAAGAAGAAGCTGAGGGAATTTAAGTCAGTGGACCATGGTCATCCAGTCAGTTCTGCATAAGAACAAAATTAAGACAAGGCAGAATCATGGTTCCCAAAAATGCTGTCCACATCCTGACCTGAACCAGTGCATGCGTTACTATATTCGCAAAAAAGACTCTGGGGATGAGGTTAAGAATCTTGAGATGGGAAGGTTATTTGGGATTATCTCCCAGTGGGCCCAGGTATCATAAGGGTATTTGTAAGTGAAAGAGGGAGGCAGGAGGGTCAGGGTGAGAATAATGCAGCCTGAGAGATACCACTGGCCATCACTGGCTGTGAATGTGCATCAAAAGACAAAATTACTATAGATCTATAACGTAAATTACTTATAGTTATGGTTTTTTTTTTGAGATGGTGTCTCACTTTGTTTCCAGGCTGGGGTGCAATGGCACCATCTCAGCTCACTGCAAGCTCCAACCCCAAGGTTCACACCATTCTCCCGCCTTAGTCTCCCCGAGAGAAGCTGGGACTACAGGCGCCTGCCACCATGCCCAGCTAATTTTTTTTTTTTTTTTTAGTACAAAAAAATACCCCTATGTTAGCTGGTGGGATGGTCTCACCCTCCTGACCTTGTTCCTCCGTCCATTTCAGCCCAAAAGTGCTGGGATTACAGGCATGAGCTCACTGCCTGGCAAGATCTACTGGCTTTAATTAGATTCATGATTTGGGCAGAAATCATTCTATAAATACAGTGATAGCTTCCCCATGGCTAATAACACACAACTGTTTTGTCAAATGAGAACCAGTAAAACAGAGCCATAGAAATGGATTGGTTGTTAACATCAATATATTTCAGGTCACTTTTCTTTGGTAACAGTTAAAGCAGAGGTGACTTCCCTTATTATGCTGACTCAAGTAGACTGGAATCTCCTGTTCTCAGAAAAAAAAAAAAGATTGGTCTGTTTTGGAATTCATCTGCTCTTAAAAGTTTCAGTTGGGAGGTGTAGCATTTAACAGAGTAGCTCTGTTTTGGAGTCTCTAGGCTCCTCACTAAGGCCCAGAACTTAAACATTAGCATTACTTTCCGTCACCATCATTTTGAGCTCCATTATTCATAGGTTATAATGTCTTCCCTGATCACACATTTCTTTTGAGTTTTGTAACTCCAGCCAAAGAGAGACAACAAGGCTTCTGATATTGCTGGATGGATGGTCGCAATGCCTACCTGTCCTGCAAACATGAATGCCAACAACAGAAGACTACTAATATGACAATCAGGGAGATAATATCAAGAGTTTGGAGTATGCACCTAGCAAGATGCAAACCAACTAAAATAGAATACATCAAAGAGTGAGCCAGAAGAGCTCTAGCCATTTTTTAACCAAGCAGCACATTTGTTAGTTTTTGCAACTGAGTCTCTATAATATCCGATGTATCTATCCATGTATGAAAAGAAAGTGTCAGAAACTGCACAGACTCTTCCCGTTCAGCTAGTAGTGACCAATTCTATTAACTAGCATCCCATGGTTGCTAACAACAGGAAAGTGAGAACAGGTGAGTCTGAAGGTCTAAAGTCTGGGTAAAGGGACCACTGCACATTTGAACAACAGCTGTGTTAAAGATGCCAAGCACGAGCCTGAGGTTTCTGCCAGAGGCATGCCCAATTTTGAACTCTTTACAGCCACCAGAATCATGTCATAAACCTGTTTTCTTATAAGCTACCCAGTTCTGTAGGTATTTACAGCAAAATAAAATGGACTAAGACAACATACAGCTGTTAAAAAAGACTAAGAGATTTTATATCCTGATGTGGAATGACCTGCAAGATATATTGTTAAATGAAGAAGCCAGATGCAAACAGTGTGCATCAAATGTTTACCATTTACTCTTCCAAAAAAAGGAAGAAAGACTAGACCAAATGTGCTTATAAGCTGTAATGTGGTATAGTGGGGGGAGTATAAAGTGGCTGCTCTCCAACTGCTTGTAAATATTAGGTTGGTGCAAGTAATTGTGGTTTTGCTATTAAAAAGTATGGTCAAAACCACAATTGCTTTTGCACCAACCTTAACACGGAGAGTATGCCCTGGCTCAGACATAAGAACAGATATTCTGTTTCTGCAGAGGGAAACCATGTGATAGGATGGAGTGAGGGATAGTGTTATGAGTGGACACTTTCAGTATATGCTTTTTCTACCTGTTGAAATTTGAATTGCTAATACATTATCTGTTCAAACAAGCAAAATTTATGATTATAAAAATATACACCAAACTTGCTGTGCTGCTATTGCTGAGAAAGATGCTGCTAATGTCAGCATTGGGTGGGACTAAAGGACTTTATGTTATGTGGAAATAAGGAAATGAATGATAGATTTAACACTCTGTTAAGCTACCCTCAGAAGATAATTTTGTGAAAATTTTAACATCAGCATTATCTCAACAATTCAAGAAAAAAGGGGCAAACATGAGCAAGGACAAATTAACAGGGCAAGAGCCTCATCAGATGGGAGTCTTGTTCTGACATCTTGGGAAAAGCTGTCCACAGTGTGATCATCAACTTCTTGTCCTGGTTTGCAGTTAAGTGTTCTAGTTATGGTGTCAAACATTTTGGTCAGCTCTGAGTGGCCAATACCTGAGACACACAAAGTGTTTTCCCCATGAAATTACATTGAGTTTTCCAGCTTATAGGGGTTTCAGGAACACAGTGATCTTGTTCTTGGTTGATTCATAGGGAGAGAAAAATTGGATTGGGAGAAACCAGAAGAATTCTAAAGGGTCCAGTCCAGTCTACAGGGATTATAAAAACTCAAAAACAATGAACAGAGCTGAAATCTCATAAAAGTTGTACCCAGTTTTTCTTTCCTTCAACATAATTTTTTCTCTATGGCATCTGTACTCTTACCAAAGATAATACCACTATGGTTTTGGTAAAATAGATTGAGTCTCATCAAACTGGCCTGACTGTTTACATAAGTGCGCAGTGAGTTGTAATGGATCACATTTGGCCCTTCTAAAACTTGTTTCTTGCTGGATATTTTTTATAAGTGAATTCCAGATTAAACTTTCAAAAAACTCTCGAGACCAGGAAGCCAAAACCAAGGTTTACTTTACACTTGCCTGCAGTATGTGTGTATCATCTATTTATATTTTCAAATGTAATATCCTAGTCAAAGCTCATGGTAATACAACCAATGTTTTCTCTTAAATGTATTCTGTTATAAAGAGAGCAGATATTTATTGAACTTAAGCAAATATCCGTGGCTACAAAACATATGAATACTCAGAATAGTTGCCCACCAAGGCACTCAGGTAGGGGAGCAAGAGTAATGCTTCAATTTTGTCTGGCCAAAAGTATACTCTTGTCAAATTACTGTAAAAGGCTATAGATTGTTAAAAGAAAATCCATAAATCTGAAAACAAGCTTTACACTTAAAGAATCAGTAAACGCCATACAAAAAATCATAAAATCATTCTCATCATTATTATTTAGTCCAATGAAATTGAGTTTTTCCTGCTTGTCTTGGCTGGCAATTTCATGAAGGTGTCAGAAGAATCCTGGTGTTCTTAGACAGTCCAGTGGTATCTTAAATTCATCAGAAACTTGTACAAAGAGTCCTTCAGGAGCTCCTTTTCTGTAAACTCCTTGAAGCAAGAAGCAATTTTGGACTGTAGTCAGATCAGAAATGCTTGAAGAAGAATCAAAACAACCGTCTATGAATGACAGAGTTAAAATGATCATGGTTAAAACCCATGAGAGTTCACATACGACAAAGACATGGCTCATATAGAAATCCAGCGTTGCTTCTGTGGCATATGACATTATGACTGATAGATTTCATGAATCTCATACAATTTTGGAACACTCGACAAAAAAAATACATACCCATAAATTAACATTGAATACTTTAGCATCACTTATCACTTGACAATGCTTCCCATATAATTCTAACATATCAAATAAGGTGGTTTTTCCATTTAGCTTGTGTTTAAGATTACTGAGTTTTAGTGTAGCCCATTAATGACACGGCCAACAAAGTATAGCTTATGTATGCTGAAAAAAACTTCCCTAGGTCATCTAAGAAAAAAAACCGCATCCTAGTCTCCTCATGTCCCACCTATTTAAACAGGGGAGTCTCCATCCTGGAGCACACAAAGACAGCACCATCTGGGAAGTTTAAAAATTATCAATGCCTGGGTCCCATGCCAGACCACTAAATCAGAACGTATGGGGAGTGAGGGTTTCAGCATCACTTTGCACATTTCCCAGTGATTCCAATGTGTGGCTGTATTTCCCATCAGATTTATTCAAATTCTTGTGGCATTCACTTTGTTCTATTTTGGTACTATAATTTTTTTTTTTTGGCTGTGTTTATTCAATGCAAACAATCCTCTCCAATTTTTCTGAGTTGACAACGTCCACATCCAAATCTGCCTCTAAACTGGAATTTGTTGCTGACCTCCCCCAGCCTTTTGCTTTCAGCACCAGGCAATAGCACTCTGTCTGTGGTATCCCTGTTGGTTTCTTCTTTCTTTCTCTGTGAGTCTTGTCGCTCTCACCCCTCCAGACCTTTAGCGGAGGCCTGCCAGTCTCTTGGAAGGCTGCTGGGAGGCACACCCTGGGGCAGAAGAAGATAATCATGGAGATACTGATGTGTCTCATTGGTAAGGTACTGTAGAAATGTCTCCAGGCAAACTGTTCCTTCAATGTAGTCTCAGGATTTGAGAGGTTGCATGGTGGCCTTCATGACATGAAAGTTTGGACACATTTCTCCTTGTCTGCCAGCCTGGTGCTTAAGCGTGTGGAAACTTTTCTTAATACCACGACTCCCTTCCTTAAAAAAGGAGTTCATGGCTGGGCTATGGTTCACATTACTACGTAATCTCAGCACTTTGGGAGGCTGAGGAGCAATCTCTATGCCACAGGTTCTCCTGTGCTAAGTACTTTACCTGTATCTTACTGATTCATACAATAACCCTGCCTGGTAGACATTACTCCATTTTACAGATGAAAAGACAGAGGCTTGGGAGTAGTGAAAAAACAAGCTCAGATGTTATATATGGTTGGGGTGGAGAAGTGAATCTAAGATTTGATTCTAGGATTACCTGAATTCAAAGCTACAATGATAATAGTGTAGTAATATAGCAGCAAGCATTATTAACCATTTCCTGTGTGCATGGCATTTTTCTTGAAGGTTAAATTTGGTGATTACATTAAACCTTTAAAACAATAGTATAAAGAAAAGGGTTCTTACTGCAATTTTCACTGAGGAATTAGAAGCTCAGATGTTAAGAATTTTGGTGCAAGAAATTCTATAACTTAACTCTCATATTAAAAAAGAAGAAAGATCTCAAATCAACAACCTACTTTACAACTTGTGGATATAGGAGAAGAACCAAACTAAACCCAAACAAAATGAATGAAGGAAATACACAAGGTTTAGAGGGATATAAAGAAAATGGACAATAGAAAACAATAGAAGAAAACAATGAAACCAAAAGTTGGTTTCTTTTTTTTTTCTTTTCAAAAATACAACAAAATTGACAAACCATTAACTAGACTTAGATTCAAGAGAAGAGAGGAGAATATTGAAATTATTTAAAAAATCAGAATGAAAATAAAGTCTCAGCACGGCACATGTTTTAATCCCAATGGGGGAGGCCACAGTGGGAGAATCACTTGAGGTAAGGAGTTTGAGACCAGTCTGCAAATGCTGAGATGGGTCTCTAAGCAAAAAAAAAAACAAAGTTTTAAATTAGCAGAGCATGGTAACAGGCAATCTGTAGTCTGCTACTGTGAGAGGCTGAGGTGAGGGGATCACTTGAGCTCAGGGAGGTTGACTCTGCAGTGAGGTCTGATCATGCCACCGCAATCTGTGCATGGTCTGCCTATAGAGTACAAGCCTGTCTCTTCTCTATGCAAACAGAAGAGAAAGAAAATTTAGAGGAAGGCCATCAATTATACAGAAATAACATTAGAAAATACTAGAATAATTGTATACCCAATATATTGATAAACTAGATGAAATGGACAAATTCCTAGAGACACACAAAATATCTGAATAGACCTATAATTAGTAAGAAGATTGAATAACTAAAAGCATTTGACAAAATTTAATAATTTTTTCATAATAAGAACATTCTCTATATGAATGAAAACACTTTCAACATAATAAAGGTAATATGTGAAAAGCCCAAGAAAACATCATATTCAATGAGAAACACTGAAAGTTTTTCTATGATCAGAACGCAAGGATGCCTGCTTTCACCACCTCCCTATAACATAGTATTAGACGCCCCAACCAAAGAAATTAGGGCAAGGAAAAAAAAGACTTAACAAAAAAAGTAGTTATATTATCTCCACCAAAGGTAAGTAATTTTACCTTGTATGTAGAAAAAAACCTTAAGATGAAAAAAACCCTCTGTAAGAATCCACAAATAAATTCAGTAATGTTGCTGATACTCAAATTAAAATGCAACATCCGTCCTACCGTACCCTCCCAAAGTGCTGATTATCGCTGAGCCACCGCTACTGGCCAAACTTTCAACAAAAACGCATTGGAGAAAAGGAAAGGCAACCCATGAAATGGGGAAAATATTTGCAAATTATATATCTGATAAGGATTAATTTCAGAATATATAAAAGAATCCATATTACAAATCAACAAACAGCACAACTCACAAAAAAAAAAAAAAAACAATTAAAAAATGAACAAGACTAAAATAGAGATTTCTCCAAGGAAGATATACAAATGACAAATAAACACATGTAGAGTTCGACATCACTAATACTTAGAGATATCGCTAAATCAAAAACCACAACTATACCCACCTCACTCACATTATGATAGGCTTTGATAAAAAAAGCGAACAGCAGCACAAAGCAAAAAAGTATCTTCAACTAAATGGAAAATCTGGGAGCTCTAGTGCTGCTATTGATGGAAATGGAAATGCTATAGCTGCTGTGGAAAAATGCAAAGAAGCACTTCAAAAAAAAAAAAAAAAAACAAAGAATTACCATTTGATCCAGCACCTACTTCTGGACATATCTAGTAAAACAATGGAAAGAAATCTGACTCGTGATATTTATGCACCGCCATCCACAACAGCATTACTAACAACAATAGCCAAACGGTGGAAACAACTGAAAAGTTGATTGAAAGATATGGATAGAGAAAAATGAGGGTGTAGTCCAGTTGTTACTGAATGTTATTCAATCTAAACAAAGAATAAAAATTCCAATACACAAGGTGCAAAATGAATGAACCTTTGAAGACATGATTCTAAGTGAAAAAAGCCAGACACCAAAGGACAACTATTATATAATTCCATTCTATGTAAGATACAGTTAGAATATCTCGATCACATAGACACACAGAAAAGCAGAATGGTGAGTAGTAAGGTTGGGGGGAAGGGAGTAGAGAGTTGTCATGCATTGAGTAACAGAGGTTTAGTATGGTAAGACGAAAAGTTCTGAAATGATAGTGATAACTGTTTATACAAATAATTTTAAATTTTGGTAATACTTAAAAAATATAGTTAATGTCATATATTATATATATATGTATATATATACACATATATATAGTATGGTAGTCTTACCCTTCTACAAATACACTTTTTTAGCACCACCTTCCCCACCCCTCATGTCTGGTTAGGGTCTAAAATGTTTCCATTGCATATCAATCACTGTCCTTCTGTGCTGTGTCCCATGTGCTGTGCCCACAGCCCTCACACAGCTGGTGACTCCAGAGTCAGATCACGCCTCAGGAGTCTGCCCTGGGAGGCTCCCTCTCTTCCCATTTCCCTGCAGCCTAACCTGGGGGGGAGGTGTTTTGCTTCTGCTGGCAGCCAGATTTAGCCAGATCAGAGATTGTTTCACCCAGGCACCTTCTCCACCACCCTGTTTCTACAACAGGTGAGCCAGGCAAGGCCAGTCACCAAGTGACTAGAAGCAGAGCAGCAGACAAGTGAGTCTGACAGCTTCTTCCCTCATCCACAAGCATCCTCCTCTCATATGGGAAAAGGCTTGTTTCAAGGCTCAGATATTCCTTGTAGTTCAAGGAGTAGGTAAAAGAAACAAAGTGTAACAGAAAAAAATGTGTTGGTAATAGAGAGAAGCAACGTGGTTCTGAGAATCCTCCCTTCAAATCTCAGTGAAGTGCTCTAGGCTGACAAAGCTCCTTCCCCATATTTTCTCACAGGGCTGGCCCATGGGCAGCCATGAGAAGAAAACAAGGGGCAGGAGTCATATAGATGCATTGGAGGGTCCAAGAGAAAAAAATTAGATTTCCTTTTGTCCATTGGACATTGGCTGAGAATAAAATATTTTTTCCTAACCCTTCTAAAAGCCAGATAGACTCTGCCCAAAAACATTACAATCATGTAGGGATCCACTTATCAGAGACTGTGATCCTCTTTGACTGTGAACTTACTGAGGTCAGTGGCTGAAAGAGACAAAGAGTATAAGACCGCTATTCTTTTGCAGTGATTTGGGGGATAAAGAGTTTTGTGTGTATTGCTGGAGCTACACAAGCCAAGAATACTCCTGGTCTGTAGAAAGGCCACACACTGTCCCTCTGGAGCAAAGAAGAAGAATCCTCCAACCAAACTCCTGTTGTGTTCACTGAGCTGGAGTCTGAGACATCCACCTGTTTCTCCATCACAAACTGGGGACCTCGAGTTCTAAGACAGGAGCATCCCCATTCCTCTCTTGTCTTTTGGATAAGGCTGGCCTATCAAAATTTGCCTGGGGTGGCAGTCATGGACAGCTTGATGTCCAGGGTCAGAGAGCTTGCAGCTTGGACCTGAGAGGGACTGAGAGTCTGGCTTCGGGCCAAGTGTGTGGGATTTGGGTTGGCAGTCAGCGCAGAGACATCCAGGGTGGCAGTGAACTGGCCACTGCACTCACTCTCGACCCCAGATTTCACACTCATAGGGTCCTGTGTCATTCCTTGTGACACTGAGTACAGTGAGCCGCCCTGTTGGACAGCCCAGCCTGGGAACTGACCGGGAGGCTCTGACCATTTAAACAGGGTCTCTTCTCTAGAGGAGGAGGTGTCAGGGGAGCTGCTTCTCCTAAAACACCTGAAGTGAGCAATCTAGGGCAGTGGGAAGGAGCTGTGAAGACCCTGGGAAAGAGGATTCCACACTGAGAAATGCCAAGGTCAGAGGTGTTGAAAAATGGGAATCATGCTGCTTGACCTTGACCCAGTAAGACAAGGCCACCACAAACACACACACACACACACATACTCTCTCTCTCTCTCACTCATTCTCCAAGGCTGATGGGTGAAGAGAACTTTCTAACAACCCAGGCCCATCTTTCCACCCCAATACATAGGTTCCAATATTGACTGATGCTCTTTTCCTTACTAGCCCCACTTTAACCCTGCTCGTCCCACCCACCACAACCCAAAGCATTATTGCTGAATTGTTAGCCATGATGTTCCATGACCCAGGAGGAGATGGGAGGTTCATCTACATGCTCACAATGTGCCCCAGAATTTTCTTGGCTATACCTGCTGGGTACAAAGGGGAAAAATTGGACCCCAACCATCAACTGTAGGATACATGCAATATACACAAAAAAATTTATCCAGGACCAGCATACAGCGGTTGAGAGGTACTTAAAAAATGCATCCCTCAGGATCCAGAAAGTCACCCAGAATGACCATTGGTGATTCTACACCCTACAAGTCATAAAGCTAGATCTTGCCAAGAAGAAGAAACTGAACATATTAACGTATACTGTGAGTAATTCTCTGACTTCTGGAATGCTGGGGGGTCAGTTCTACTTCAATATGTGATCATTAATAGCTCCCTGGCTGTGCCTGTGTCCCCTCTGTATTACTATGTCCCATTTAGGTTTGGGCATTTAGTGCAGGACACACAGGGTAGACAAACTCAACAGATCAGAATCCTTCCTGCATCCAGACCCTGCACACTCACTGCTGAGAAGAGACAGTCTGGATGGGAGACTCCAGATGAAAGCCCACAGCCGCACCATGCCCCTCCCAAGAACACATGACCCAGAGAAAGATCCGGGAACTGGGTCAGTTCCCTGGCCTGAGGGGACCCCTGAGACTTTTCAGAGAAGTTTTCAGCTCCAGCCCCCCAGCCCAGAACCCCTGTCCCGATCCTGACTCCAAATGACCCTGGAAAACCTGTGGCTGGCTGGTTCATAGCCTCCTGGGCAGGACCGACCAGTGAAAGTATTTACCAGTTGTTCGAGGGCTGTGGTTCCTGAGCTACCACCAGCCAGGGTTCACCCCCCCTGGTTTCTGATCAGGGGCAATACAGAGCATTCTTTTTATCTGAGACCAAGAGCCTAGAGGACATATGGACAAGCTTCTGAGGTCAACAGCCACCTCCTTTAGGAGGCTTGGCGGGACTCATGAAAACTTCAAAACCCCAGAGGCAGAAACAGAAGAGAGATGTCGTTGACAGTGCAACTTAGTTCTACCAGGGACTTGACACTAAGGGTCCCTTTTTATGGAGGCAAATACTAAACAAATGCTCTATGTGAACACCTCCTCTGTGCCAAGCATTAGGTCAGATAACAATGAATAATTTAAAGCTCTTCCACAAACAACATGAAACCACAGACTATTTGCCATTTAGCTTATTTGTGTGATTGAGAGGAACCTGAGTACAGGAGACACAGTAAATGAACCAAGATCACACACAAACATTAAGGGTAGATCAGAGTCACATGAGGTCATTCTGCAGCCACAGCCCCATACTCTTTCCCCATGAGAAGCAGGGGCTTAATGGGTTCCAAAGGATCCCACGGTCATCCACATTGGCTCAAATCTTTCTTTTGCGGGCATCTAAACCCCTCAGAGAGGGTGACACGAAATAGACAACTGATCAAATCTGTACTCTAGAACTTAATCACCCACCCATCAGAGTCAGTGCAAGGAATGCCTGTGACTTCCCAATATCCCCATCTTCATATATTGAACTGAACCTGTGTTTTGGCTAAAAGTGTCAATGTCACTCTCATGGGAAGATAAAGGAGAGACTTTGTTTTCCCACTCACACCCTGCACCAGCACAGGCCCGGCAGGGACACATGCTCTGTAGTTCTCCATGAAGGATGGAGGGATTGAATGAAGGAATGTGGCCACCTGTTCTGTAGAAATTCTGTGGTGCTGAGACATGTTGATCCCTCTCACCCTCCTCTGCTCCTAAAGTACTCCCATTCAGGTGACTCTGGGCTCTAGCCCATGGGGAGAGTTTGTGGACTCTTGGTCCTGACTGGGTCACTGGGGCCCCTCCTGACCTTAAAAAATTCCTGAGGTCACTGGTCCCCGGCCGGCTCACTGCCATGGGTGCCTTCTACTGGGCTCCTCTGAACCCCCATTTTGTTCCCTCCACCTCCCCCAGGTGAGATGCCCTTTCCTGCACAGCTTCCTCCACCCACAGAACCTGCCTGACACCCCTCTGCGATGCCATCTGTCTGCTTCTTCTCCTGCTCACTGTGGGCTGGCCCACCTCCTGGGAAATAAGAAAAGCCACAGAAATCAATGCAGGGTAGTCACCCAGTGCCAGGCTCCATCATGAACCACCAGGAGAACGGTAGGTCCCGTCCAGGCTTTTTTCTCCTCTGAGAGGCTGACACGTGAACAGGTTTCGAAAGAAATGAGTGACTCTGCCATCCACCTAGAAGACTGACAGGTTCTTCATGTCCCTGTACAGACGAAAACCACTTCTTACTCTGATGGTGATTTTGTAGTAAAGAAAGATTTTCATTAGCTCAAGTCTTCCAAACAGAAGGACAGTTTATTATTACTATTATTATTATTTATTATTATAAATCAGTCTCCCAATGTGCTTTGGAGGTTAGAGTTTTCAAAAAATTTCAAGGACAGAGGCTCAGGGAATTCTTACTGCTGATTGAAGAAGATGAATTCATGTGGATGGGGAGAATGGTTCAGGCTGTGCTGAATCCACCTGAGTCAGGGCCACATGACTGAGTGAGTTATTAGTCATGAACCTGGATGAGGTCAGCTGGTTGACAGAAAACACAAAAGTTCGAGAAACACCTCCAAAGACCACTCTCAGGTTCTATATTGACACACCTACAGGGAGCAATTAGGGAAAGTCACAAAATCTTGTACCTCTGGCCATGACTCCTGAGCAGT
Source organism: Hoolock leuconedys (assembly GCA_023748175.1). Lineage (NCBI taxonomy): Eukaryota > Metazoa > Chordata > Mammalia > Primates > Hylobatidae > Hoolock > Hoolock leuconedys. The sequence continues at coordinate 28,445 of JAKGGE010001165.1, read as the reverse complement.
AAGAGATGAGGAAACTATGCTCACATTTTAGCAGAATTTGGCCCTCCCATAATCCCAATGTCTTTTGCTGTCTTACAACGCAGAAAATCGGCTGAAGAGGGAGTTAATTTCAGGGAGGGAAATTACCATTCTTGCTCAAAGCACTATAAACTAAATTTCCCTCCAGTAGTTAGACTGGCCTATGCACAGGAATGAGGACAGGCCAGCTCAAGCCAGAGGTGATGGAGTCACAGTCTGCTTGCCTCGCAGCTGTAATCTTTGCAAAGCATATTTATATGCCTCTGGACCTGCCAGGGGTCGGAGAAAGACATGTCTACAGTCCTCTCACCCCAAAGCCCACGGGCTCATTTCACCCATGACTCCATCCCTCCCTCGGCTGTGGGGCTCATGTCCTCTAGTTGTTCCCCTAGAGAAATTTGGTTTCCATCAGGCATGGGCGAGCTTGAAATTTGTCATTCAGTTCTAACAACAAGTATAAAAAGAATAAACCGAAAAACCTAATAACTCTTTTTAGATCCCTCACCTCTATATGTGATAAAACTGACACATGTATTTCATATTTCAATTTTATCATGCCATAAAATGATATGTATGAAGAATGATACATGAATGATATTTCATATACATATTCCATATGTATGTGAAAAAAGAAATAAACCATAAAACCCTAGACATTCATATGATAAAAAAACACTAGTATATATATATATGTATATATATACACACATATATACACATATGTATATACATGTAGATATGTGTATATATACACATACATATGTATAATATACATATATATGGGAAAAGATAACACACAATATACAAGGACATGGTTACTAGCTGCATGTGAGAGAGAAAAAAGCTGGGCGCAAAAGAATCAAGCCTGGTGCAGGTAAGTGTTAGTTTATATCACCAACATGCATCCAAGATGAGATTAGACATACAAGATAATTTATTAGGAAAATACCCGTGAGAGAAAAGTAAAGGCACAAAAAAAGCCTAGAGTATTCCCTCAGGCCACATGCCAAAGATCTGATTCCCTGCATAAACCCCAGTCAATGAACTCACCACCGCCACTGCAACCAGACCGCCCACCGCCGGATGAGAGGCTCTCGCGCGTGGCAAAATTCAAACGCACCGACCGAAGCTCACCGTCGGTGTTTCACGCCTGTATAATCGTAATAAAGCTCAAATGACACCGGCTGGGACTGGCGCACGCGCACCACGCCAAACAAGAAAGAGCACCAGCCTCTGCCACCTGCTCCGCCTGCCCACCGTTCAGCACCGCACTGCTTCCCGATGGAAGTAGCCGGGTGAAATGGCTTGGTATTGAAAAGTGGGAGGAATTTACTGTAAAAAAAATAACCTCACCTTTATTTCCTCTTCTCTTCTTTTCTTTCCATGAGACAGCTACCCCAGGACAAGGGATGCTCCTCCTGGCCTCCCTGCTGGGGCCACTGCATCATAACTGGAGTACTGGCTGGGGTTGCTCCAGCAGCCCTGCAGTTTCCTGCATTTTAGAAGACTGGAAAGGTATGATGGTCTTCCTTGTCCCGTTTTGTGCAGGGTTGACATGCTTAGGAAAGGGAAAGGACCTCTTGCCTATGTTCAGGACTGAATCTCATCCCTCCTCCCACTAAACTCCTGCTTCAGCACCACCCTGCAGATCTCTTCTCTTCCCTGGTCTTCATGCTGCTTGTACCCCACTGTAGGGGACATGATTATCCAGCCTCTGCTCCTATTTGTTTCCTGTAGATTCCATGCATTATGAAACCGCCTTGTTCCTTTTAACATCTCTACTTAGCCATTTTCTCCATTCTCATAGATCGCGAACAACTACTAGAAGTCCTGCTTAACGTCCTGTTCTAAGTCTTTGAAATCTTCCTGCATATGACTGCCTCATTACCTTCCTGTAACGGCAGTTACCTCACCTACTCAAGCAATCTCAAGGTCTACTATTTGATATAATTTTATCTTTTTCTCTTTATAATACTTTCTTACTATTACGGGCTTCTATTCCCTTTCTAGTGTAATCTCCATCCTAATAGGATCCGCTCTTTCTATACATCCTTGCCCCTCCAACACATAGACACATAGATTTCAATCTAATGCTATGCCTAAAAACAAGGTCATTTCCCTCCAACATCTGTAATTTAGACTTATCCACACCCTTTCGTCACAAGCAACCACCTCATGGAGAACAAAGACTCCCAAAATTAATAAAAGGAATCCTGAGAATCAGAACACAACCTACATGTGACTGAGAATATTTTCCTGATGACCACCTCTATGTGCCTGCGAGAGATACAGAAATAAAGGAGGCAAGGTCCCTACCCCCAAGGAATGTAAATTCTAAGACAGGAGATAAGACCTCGTACAATCATACTGCAAAAAAAAAAATGAGGGCTACAAAACGAGAAATCCCAGGGGAAATATATAGCTACAAATTGAACCGTTGGGAAACATTTTTCTTAAAAATGAGTGCTCAAGACCCACCCACAAGTTCTGATTTAATGGTCTGAGTGGGACCTACTGATAATTTAGTCTTCCCAGATGCTACTAATGTGTAAATCCAGGATGGAGAACCCACTGTTCTTATAGGTAGAACTTAGAACAAAATCCACAGGTATTTAGCTAGAGGCTGGAATCACCACAAACATTTTCAACATACATAAGCCTATACTTGTTGGACCCTATTTTTGGCCATTATTAGTTAAGAACTCCAACTAAGAAACAGAAGCATGCTGTGGCTCACTCTGTGCAACCCAACGCTTTGGGAGGCCGAGATGGGAAGATCACGGTTAAGAGATTGAGATTGGTCCTGGCCAATGTAGTGAAACCTGTCTCTACTAAAATACAAAATTATTAAGTATTAGTGGTTGCACCTGTAGTCCTAGCACTGGAGGCTGAGACAGGAGAATCACTTGAACCCAGAAAGGTAGTTGCTGTGAGCTACTCACGTGCCACTGCACTGTATCTGGCGACAGAGGAGACTCTGTCTAAAAAAAAAAAAAAAACAAAAAAAAAAACAGAAAAGAAAAAGAAACAAACAGAAGCTATGAAAGGGAAACCATATTTGATAAGGGTGTTAAATTATATGAAAACATTTGCAAAATGATATGGTGAGTTCTAAACCTTCTAAGTTATATTTATTGGTATGTTACTGATGTAAGTGTTCCAAAAATTATGCTGGATCTCTATAACTGAATATGTTATCAAGTCATAATGTCATACACTCCACAAGTAGTTAGTCATAATGTCCCATGCCAAAGAAGTAACTACATTTCGTTTGAGCTGTGTCTCATCATAATGAAATCTTCATAAGTGTTTTAAACCAAAGACATTTTAAATCTGTCATTACAGTTGCTTTTGATTTTCCCTCAAAGTACTGGGTAAATGAGATACAGTCCAAAATTGATTCTATATCAAAAAAGATTTATGGAGAAGATGCTGACAAGGAACCTGAATACAAGTTTCGATAAGCTAAGATCATACCACTAAAACTGCTCACGTAACTTCCAAAACTTTAACAAACAAGATGAAACCTTCATGGTCAACCTAGACCAGCAGGAAAAATACTAATTTGGCTGGAAATAAATGATACAATAAGGATAATGCGTCTTTTGTACTTATTTGAAAATTTGGTGATTGGATCGGGGCACCATGGCTCACGCTTCGTAACCCCAGCACTTGGGAGGCCAAGGCGGTGGATCATGAGTGTCAGGAGATCGGAGACCATCCTGGCCAACAGCTGGGTGGTGTCCATGAATTCGGGAGGCAGGCTGCAGTGAGCTTAATTGCCACTGCACCTGTGCCTAGCGAGAGAGACTCTGTTTCAAGAAACAAGCAAACAAACAAACAAAAAGGAGAGGCAGATTTCCTGGCTGTAATGAAAACCAGGTCACAATAGTGAAAGTACATGGAATTTTGACTATTTAATGACACGTAGAGTGGCTTTTATTTATTTCCTCAGGGAATCTAAAACAAGCGTTTAATACAGAAAAAAAAAAAAAAAAAGACTTTAACTTGCCTTAGCCCGATTTTTACCTGTAATTTAGTCAAGAGAATTTTTTTTTTTTTTTTTTTGAGACGGAGTCTCACCTGTCACCCAGGTACCCAGGCTGGAGTGCAGTGGCACGATCTCGCTCACTGCAAAGCCCGGCCCTCGGTTCACTCATTCCCTCCTGCCCTCAGCCTCTCCCAGTAGCTGGGACTACAGGCGCCTGCCACCACGCTTCCACAGCTACTCTGGCTTTAGTAGAGACGGGTTTCACCGTAGTCTCGACCCTCCGACCTCGCGTGATCCACCCACTGGCCTCCCAAAGTGCTGGGAGCCAAGGCATGAGCCACCGCCACCGGCAGTCAAGAGAATTTTATACAAGTATGACACTATTATGTGTCTTGAAATTTGATCCTTCTATCAACTGTGTGTACAAGAAATCTCTAAAAAAATTTTAACTTAGAAGTCTGCTTTAAAGGATTGATCTAACTTTTGCCAAGGACAACAGGGGAATTTCCAATGTCGGTATATTGACTTGGGTGACTAATCCCAGCCCAGCCTCTTTCAAGTGAAGATGCAGTCCCAAAGATCATCTCCTCCCTGGGGTCCCAGCAGTGAAATAAAATATTCACCCAGGAATAGGGTTGTGGGAGCAAAAGACTCTTGTTGCCACAGCCCCTACCAAGGCATCAAGAATTGGGATGACCAAAGTCCCTAAGGATTCAACTCTTATGACAAAACTCCCAGGAGCGTGATACATTTGCAACAAACAAAATTAATACATTTGTAACAATCAATACATTAAATACTAATTAATTAAGCAATGAATTAATAATTAATTGATAAGTTATTACATATTTTAGTAAAATACACAAAAAATTCAAGTTCCCACCTAATTGGAAGGCTGATCATTTTATGACTCCAAAAAAACCCCACCATGACACACAGACTAAAAAGAGAGTGCTCTCACTTGGCCACAAAACCTCAAAGACATGAGACAAGATAAATATAAAACCTTATCTGGCACTCCCTTTATTAACAAAACAGAAGGAAAGAAATAAGGGGAAAAACTATTTGAAGAAAAAAATTAAACAATATGAATATTCACACCAAAATTACCAAAAAGTACACCAGAGTCACTAAAAACCAAGACTAGTTGGAAACACAAATTCTCCCATTAGTTGAAATTTTGTGAGAAAAAAAGTGATTTTACCATTCAATTGATAAGACTGCACAGAAAAGCCAGGGTCTTGGAGAGTGTAATAAATTCTACCCTTGGGGGGCTGGATTATTTCCTGTATCTGCCACCCACAAACAGGTTATGGTGGTAAACGGTTTTAGTAGCAAGACAGGTTTACGGAAGGAGGAAAGAAAGTTTCACTCAGCCGTTGGCCTCTGTATAGATGACACCTGGCAGGAAGCAGCCCTCTGTGAGAAAAATTGATGCTAAATTATTGTTTTGCACTTTAAAGGTCATCAGATTCAGCTAATTTTTTTCCAGTTACTTTCCCCACCAGATACAAGATTAGGTCTGCCTGCATTAATAGAGTCTCTCTCATGAGCGCAAAATTTTCCATAAAGGCAGCTTTGGCCACTTCTATTTGTTGGCTCTCTGTGCCATCTCTTCAAATTTGTCAAACAAATATGTCTATTTCAACTGACAGGTGTTTCTAAAGGTGAATTTGATGTTCTTCAGCTGCAGTATTTTACCCAACTTAGAGTCCTGATTGACTATAATCTTACAGTTCTGTTAGATTTGGCCAAATTGAAAGGTTTCTGGACACCAGACCGGCTGAAGAATTGGTCAAATCCAAAGGAAGAAGAATGATGAAACCAAAAACACAAAGAGTTTTATTATACCACTGGCATACCTGTTGAACACTCTAAGGTAATCAGAGGTTACAGCCAGCAGCAATAAGCCTTAACCTGCAGCTAAAGGGCCCCCAAAAAACAAAACCCCAAACTGCTTCCCTCACCTGAGGGGAGACCAAGGAAGGCTGCTCTTGATTGTCACAGAGCAGAAATTCATCTTCTTTAGAGTAGAAAGAGAAAAGCCCATGAGTAAAGGAAGAGTTCCATGGCAAAAACAAAACTCAGATCTCAAATGAACAACTGGGGAGAGCAGGGACCCGGGAGAGGAATAGGATCCAGTCCTCAGAAAGTCACACAACAGTCAGAGCTAAAGTTCTATAGTTGCGTTGAGCACCAACAACAGGAGAGAATCACAGGTCAAAGAGTTACACTCCACTCACAGCGCCCCTATTTCAGTCACCAAAAAAGGTTCAACAACATGAGTGACTCCGCAAGTGTCTGAGTCAATTGAGCTTTGTTTTTGGTTTGTTTGCTGGTTGGCTTTTGTTTTTTAGATCTAGAGTCTCACCCACTATACAGAGAGCAGCAGGTGATTACTCACAAAGTCTCTGCTTCCCAGGTTCAATGCCATTCTCCTGCCTCAGCTCTCCTGAGTAGCTGGGACTACAGGTGCTCCACCACCTGGCTAATCTTTTGCATGGCTTTTAGTAGAGACAGGGTTTCACCATGTTAGCCATGATGGTCTCCATCTCCTGACCCGATCAACCCTCCTTGGCCTCCCCCCAAAAGCTGGGACAGGCGCAGAGCCACCACGCTCGCCTCAACTGAATTTTATTGAACCAGGAGATTGAGAGTGCATTCTGGAAAACCATGCATCATGTAAAATATCACCATGCCTTTGTTTTGTCTTCTTCAAGAGGTTTTCAGGAGGCCTGATATTTAAGGCCATCTTCTCTGAAAGGGGTAAGTGTGTAGAAAGAGACAAGCAGGGAGGAAAACAGTTGGTCCCATCTTGTCTTTCTCTTCTGTACTTTGGAAAATAAAGCATTACTCAATGTGAACCTAACAGGATTTAGTTTTAGGAGCCAGACTTGGATTGCACACCTAAAGTTACAATTGATGTGACCTTTTGTTTTATGAGAAGACACACATCTTGAAAGCTTGAGTTCAAAGCAAAAAAAACACCCCAGAGGGCTGTTATCCCAGAGATGCCCAAGGCTTTTTTGCCTTCCACATGGTGTCTGACAAAATGCACAAATGCATCCGCCACAAGGTTGTAGAGCAACAGTTGCTGATTTGGGAAAAGAGGTGGTTCTCGCATGACCCAGCTCCACAGGTGACTATCTCTTTGGTGCAAAGAGTTTGACAGTCCTGAGATTTATTTTCTTTACGTAAGAGTTGTACCTCCTTGGTGCTGCCTGACTGAGATAAAGGGATGGGTGTGGAAGGCATCACAGCTGTCTCCACTTTTAAAATCCCATTGTCCCTTCCTTTTCTTCCTCTGTTGGGTTATACCCCTCTGGTTTAGAGATCACTTACCTGCTGTCTCCCAGAAAAAAACAAATCATACCCTCACAAAGTACTAGGCACTTAGTTCAATTCAAGGTCATTTTAGTGAATAACAGGCTAAACATTTAATAAAGGCTCACGAAAATTTTTGATGAGCCTTCACACCAACCACAACACTTCTTTCCAGACCATTGATCAGTTAGAATGGCAATCATTAAAAGTCAGGAAGCCAACAGGTGCTGGAGAGGATGTGGAGAAATAGGAACTTTTATACTGTTTGTGGGATCAAAACTAAGTTCAACCATTGTGGGAATACAGTGTGGCCATTCCTCAGGGATCTAGAACTAGAAATACCATTTGGACCCAGCCATCCCACTACTGTATATACTCAAAGGATAATCATGCTGCACAAAAGACACATGCATACATATGTTTATTATGCACTATTCACATTAAAAGCAAAGACTTGAATTAAATCTAAATGTCCAATACGAATACTAACATTGGCTATAGACTGGATTAAGAAAATGTGGCACATTGCTATACAATCATGGAATACTCATACAGCCATAAAAAATGATGAGTTCATGTCCTTAGGGACCTGGATGGTTGGAAACCATCATTCTCAGCAAACTATCGCAAGGACAAAACCAAACACCGTATATTCTTAATTGTATGTAAACAACGAGAACACTTGGACACAGGAAGGGGTTGGGGCTGGAGGATAGCATTAGGAGATACACCCAATGTAAATGATGAGTTAATGGCTCAGCACACCAAAAAATGGCACATGCATATATAACAAACCTGTACATTGTGCAAATGTACATTACAACTTAAAGTAAAATATATATATGTATAAGCATATATACACACACATATTATATATAAATGAAGAGGAAAGACCCTGCTACATGCTGAGTACTCAGGTTGGTATTCCTCATATAATGCTCGCCACAAGGACTTTTGGTAACTACTATTATCCCACTATCTCAGGGACATCAACTTGAATTGCCCCTTACCTAAGACATACAAAAAAAGTAGAACCGGAAATCTACATATATTGTAATTCTAATCTAAAAACTCATGTTTCTGGCAAAAAATAAACAGACAACCCAGAATGTGAGAAAATATTTGCAAATTATGCATTTGACAAAGGTCTAATATCCAACATCAATAAGGGGAACTTAAAACAAAATTTATAAAAAAAAAAATTAACCCCATTAAGAAGCGGGCAAAGGAGATGAACAGATCCTTCTTCAAAGAAAACATGCATGGTCAACAGCATATGAAAAAGCTCAATATCATTGATCGCTAGAGAAATACAAATTAAAACCACAATGAAATGGCTCATCTTAAACCAGTCAGAATGGCTAGTTACAAAAAGTCAAAAATAACATGCTGGCAAGCTTGGTAAAGAAAAGGAATCCTTATATACTGTTTGTGGAGGTAAATTAGTTCAACCATTGTGGAAAGCAGTGTAGTAATTCTTCAAAGAGTTAAAAAACAGAACTCCCATTTGGCCTGTAAGCAATCCATTACAAATATATACCCCAAAATATAAATCACTCTACCATAAAGACACCTGCACTTCAATGTTCATATTGCAGCACTACATACACAATCAACCTAAATATCCATTAATGAAACCTGATTTTAAATTCAACATATACATGATGAAATACCATGCAGCCATAAAAAAGAATGACATTAAGTATCTTGAAAAGGGATGGCGCGCTAGAGGATATCCTTAGGCTTAACTAACACAGGAACAGAAAATCACTGCATACCAACATATAAGTGGGAGCTTAATGAAGAGAACACATAGGACACAAAGTCAGGAACAGCAAAACATGCATATATAAGGATTCTCTTTTCTTTGCAAGCTTGCCAGCATGTTATTTTTTTTTTGTGCATGGACACAAACAGGAAGAGTGTATGAACCTCCAAACGGAAAACAGAGAAAGAACCTGGAGAAAGAGAATCGGTGAAACACTTCTGGTGTGAGATATTAAGCCTTGCAAGCCTTTAATGACAGGACAGATGAGATACTGCCGGGTATCCGGGGATTCATCTTCCGGAAAGGAAACATCCCTAGCACAAGGGATTGGGCTCTATCTGGGATTCATAACATGGGAAATGCTTCTAGTAGGATTGGGACAGGAAATAGGTCTGAAAATAAGGGGAGGGGACAGATGAAATTCCCCTTCTGATAGTCCCTTAGATTCATGCTAAAATACTGTAAAGAGGATGAGGATTAAAACATGAGAAAACAACAGATGATTAAATATTGCTGTTTCCTCTGCACCAAGAGCCAACCTTAAAACCTGCTATTTTCTTTTGGGCTAAAATAGTTCAGTTGACGATTGGGTCTGTCAACTTTTATCAATGTATGCTACCAACCAAAGCCCCGTGTTCCCAGAAAATGGATTATGCCTTATGCTAAGCAGCAGGTCCTGCCCCTTTTCTTACCACCCCTTAAATGACTTAAAGAAGGTAACAGACAGAAACAAAGGCCCAGAGTAATAAGGATCCTTTAAATTATCTTCCTGTTTCTGAATCCCAATGCGCCGCCACGCCTAAGCGCAGCCATCTCCTGTGAGGAAGTCCTGCCCACTCCTCCCTCAGGCGGAAGTCCCGCCCCACCACCCCAGGGATCACTCTGACCTCGGGAGGCTTCTAGTCCCGGTGAATTACCGCCTTCAGTGGCTTGATCATCGCTGCTGCCACCCAAATGTCCTTCCTCAAAAAGAGTGGGGGCTCCAAAAAGAGATAGAACAATGTAAAAGGGACATCTCAGGGTCTCCTTTCCCAGAACTTAAAGGGGATTTCCAGCTCTTCCCTCAAAAAAAAGTTCCACAAGAAGGGCACACAACTGGCTTTGACGCTCTAACTGCCTCTAGGTCCCAGGCCCAAAGAGGGAACTCAAGCCCCCAAGCAAATGATCCAAAGGAGTGGCAGAACAGACGACCAGTTTCCTAGGCCCATAGCTGTATACCTGGACGGAGTTAATGTCGCATCCTAGGTGTCCTCAAAAGAGAAGTGGAACATAATCCACGCAGCCGCTATGGCAGCCCAAAGTGATCACCCAAGGAATAGGATAATCCGGGTGGCAATACCAATTTCCCACTCAGACCCACAGTGGATAATAATAATGCAAACCAAACTAATTCATATAAAATTTACGAATTAATTGTTAGAGGTGGGATTAAAGAATCGAATTCCGACCTCAAAGTCTTACTAAGGCCTTTGATGTACAACAAGAGAAACATGAAGGGTCTGTGCAATTTCTAACAGATTAAGAGAGCAAATGAGAGTGTATGCTAATTTAGATCAGATAGCCTCAGGGTCAAGGCAAGGATACTAAAATCGTATTTTGTCACAAATAGTCTAATATAGCAAAGAAGTACAAAAAATAAAAAGATGAAAGCCCATCAAAGAGCTTTTAGAGGAAGCACAGAAAGGATATGTTAGGAGAGACATCCTTTTTTTAAAAAAAAAGGAAAAGCAAAAGGAAAAAATCTTTTGGCAAAATTCACCAGGGCAATCAATGCCAGAAGCAAAATTTCGGCCGACACCCTGGGACCTGGGATGCAAAACAGAAGACAGAATCAAGGTTGAAGGGAAACAGTCACAGCAAGTGTTGTAAAGGGTGTAACATAAGAGAGAAGAAAAAGGACAGAGACAGGGAAGTCTCGGAATAGGCAGAAAGTGAGTAAGATAGATGTTACAACAGAAAGTTAGGCCACTTTAAGAGATAATGCCCTAAGTGACAGATTATGGGGGGGGAGTTTCCTTTCTGCTCTATTCCTGGTTCTTTCTAAGAGGGAGGAATGGGGTCAGTTTTTCTTTTCACCTGAGTCCCAAACATGAACCCTTGATAAATTTAAAGGTAGGACTCAACCGTGAGTCAATTACTTTCTTAGTAAACTCATTCCTTCTGGCGTGTTCTCTCAACTGGTTAACATATCGAGGAGTTGTTGGTCTCTGGAATAAAAGGAGAAAGGATTGCTTTAAAGATTTTAGAAAGTGCCAAGGTAAAATATGTGCCTGATCAACTAACATTCAATTTATTAATTTAAAGCAGAAACTAATCTACCAGAGAGAGATTTAATGTTAAATTAGGTATTGGCTCACAGTGTAGCAGATGAGCAGTGACAAAACTCCCTCAGACACCTAGTTAAAAAAGGAAGGGGTTTATCTGTGCTGGGAGCATCAGCAAGACTCCTTTCTCAAGAGCCGAGCTCCCTGAGTGAGCAATTTCTGTCCCTTTTAATGGCTCACAACTCCAAGAGGGTCCGTGTGAGAGGCTCATGATCGATTGAGCAAGCAGGGGGTACATGACTGGGGGCTGCATGCTGCGGTAATCAGAATGGAACAGAACAGGACAGGGATTTTTATAATGCTTTTCCATACAATGTCTGGAATCTACAGATAACATAACTGGTTAGGTCAGGGGTCAATCTTTTTTTTTTTTTTATTAATTTTTTTGCACACAAAAACAATAAACATTTTCTAAAAAATACATACAAACAAAAAGATGCGTATCAAACATATTAGAAGGTAATATGGGAAGTCGGGGAATAGAAATGGGGTAAAATAAATGAGAGAGGGACTTATATGGATCAGTGATAATAACTAATCCCTCATTTGACAAAGAAGAGGAGAAGGAAGAGGAAGAAAAAGAAAGGGATAAAGGATCAGAAAGGGAGGAAATAGAAAAATTAGAGTATGCACCCAGGGTAGACCTGCTTTGCTGTCACCGGAGTTGGTTGTTGGTTTAATCTGTTGTGGTTTTTCATGTTTCTCGCCAAGTTGGCCAGACTGTCTCAACTCCTAGCCCTCAAGTGCAGTCAACCCGGCCACTCTGAGTGTCGTGGGACCACAGGTGAGTTACCACGCCCAGCCCCCCACATTGCTTCTGGCCTCCGGTAGACCTCCCAGACGGGCGGCCGGGCAGAGGCGCCCTCACTTCTTCCCAGACGGGTGGCTGGGCAGAGGCGCCTCACCTCCCAGACCATGGGTGGCCGGGCAGAGGCGCCTCCTCACTCCCAGACGATGGGTGTCAAGTGAAGCCTCCTCACTTCCCAGACGGGCGGCCGGCAGAGGCGCCTCACTTCTTCCCAGACGGGCGGCCGGGCAGAGGCGCTCCTCACTTCCCAGACTAGGGCGGCCGGGCAGAGGCGCTCACTTCCCAGACGGGTGGCTGGGGAGCGGCGCTCTCACTTTTCCCAGACGGGCGGCCGGCAGAGGCGCCCTCACTTCTTCCCGATCGGCGTCGGGCAGAGGCGCCTCCTCACTTCTTCCCAGACGGGCGGCCGGGCAGAGGCGCCTCACTTCTTCCCGACGGGCGTCGGGCAGAGGCGCTCACTTCTTCCCAGACGGGCGGCCGGGTGAGGCGCCTCACTTCTTCCGGACGGGCGTCGGGCAGAGGCGCCTCACTTCTTCCAGATCGGGCGCCTGGCAGAGGCGCCTCACTTCCCAGACGGGTGGCTGGGCAGAGGCGCCTCCTCACTTCCCGGACGGGCGTCGGGCAGAGGCGCCTCCTCACTTCTTCCCGGACTACGTGTCGGGCAGAGGCGCTCACTTCCCAGACGATGGGTGGTCGGGCAGAGGCGCCTCACCTCCCAGACGGGTGGCCGGCAGAGGCGCCTCCTCACTTCCCAGATGATGGTGGCCGGGCAGGCGCCTCACTTCTTCCCGGACGGGCGTCGGGCAGAGGCGCCCTCACTTCTTCGCGGCCGGGCAGAGGCGCCCTCACTTCTTCCCAGACGGGCGGCCGGCAGAGGCGCCCTCACTCTTCCGACGGGCGGCCGGCAGAGGCGCCTCACTCCCAGGCCATGGGGTGGCTGGGCAGAGGCGCCTCACCTCCCAGACGGGCGGCCGGCAGAGGCACTCTCACTTCACCGGACGGGCCGGGCAGAGGCGCCTCAATTCTTCTTCCGGACGGGCCGGGCAGAGGCGCCTCACTTCTTTCCGACTGGCTGCCGGGTGAGGTGTTCTCACACCTCCCAGATGATGGTGGCCGGGCAGAGGCGCCTCACCTCCCAGACGGGTGGCCGGGCAGCTTCCCAGCTCCCCGTGGACGCATGGTGGCCGGGCAGAGGTGCTCCCCACCTCCCCAGACGGGCAGCCGGGCAGAGGCGCCTCCCTCACCCCAGACGAGCTGGTGGCTGGCAGATGCCCTCACTCTGTGGATCTGTTGGTGGTCGGGCAGAGTCGCTCTCACATTTCCCAGACGGTGGGTGGCCGGGCAGGCGCTTCTCCCTCACCTCCCAGACGGGCGGTCAAGGAGGGCGCCTCACCTCCCAGACGATGGTGGTCAAGGCTCACCTCTAGAGACGGGCGGCCGGGCAGAGGCGCCCTCACTTCCCAGACGGTGTGCCTGGCAGAGGCGCCTCATTTCCCAGATCATGGGTGGCCGGGCAGAGGCACTCCTCACTCTCCTCCCAGACGGCAGGGTGGCTGGGCAGGCGCCCCTCACCTCCCAGATGGTGGGGTGGCCGGGCAGAGGCTGGCCCCTCACCCCAGACGGGCAGCCGGGTGAGGCGCCCTCACCTTCCCAGACGGCAGGGTCGGGCAGAGTGCCCCACTTCCCAGACGATGGGTGGTCGGGCAGAGGCGCCTCACCTCTGAGAGGAGACCTATGGGTGGCCGTGGCAGAGGCGCGGCCTCACTTCCCAGACTGGGTGGCCGTGGGCAGAGTATGCCTCCTCACTCTCCAGACGGGCGGGTCGGGCAGGTTCACTTCTTCCCAGGATCGGGCGGCTGGGCAGAGCGCCCTCACTTCTTCCCAGACGGGCGGCCGGGCAGAGGTATCTCCTCACCTCCCGGACGGGCTGCCGGCAGAGCGCCCTCACCTTCCCCGGATCGGGCGTCGTAAGCAGAGGCCCTCCTCACTCTCTTCCCCGGATCGGGCGCAAGGCACCACTTCTTCCCGGACGGGCGGCCGGGCAGAGGCGCCACTCACTTCCCAGACGACATTGGGTGGTCGGGCAGAGGCGCCTCACCCCAGACGGGCTGCCGGGTGCAGAGGCGCCCCTTCACTCTTCTCCCGGACGGGCGTCGGGCAGAGGCGCCTCACCTCTCTTCCCGACTGGGCGGCCGGGCAGAGGCACTCACCTCCCAGACGATGTAGGTGGCTGGAGTATGCGCGCCTCACTTCCCGGACGGGTGTCGGGCAGAGGCGCCTCACCTCCCAGACGCTAAGTTCGGGCAGAGGTGTTCTCACTTCCCAGACGGGCAGCTGCAGAGGCTCCTCACCTCCTGCACGATGGGTGGCCGGGCAGAGGCGCCCCACCTCCCCAGACGTTGGTGGCCGGCAGAAGGGCCTCCCCAGACGGGCTGCCGGCAGAGGCGCCCTACTCCCAGACCATGCTGGGTGGCCGGGCAGAGGCGCCTCTGCACGGGGCGCCGGCAGAGGCGCCTCACTTCCCAGACGGTGTGGGTGGTCGGGCAGAGAAGCGCCTCACTTCCTGCAGACGGGTGGGTGGCCGGGCAGGCGCCTCCTCACCCCAGACGGGTAGTCGAGAGGCGCCCACTTCCCAGACGGGTGGCTGGCAGAGCGCCCTCACCCCAGATGATGGGTGGTCACACCCCAGACGGGCGTCGGGCAGAGGTGCTCCTCACTTGTGACGGTAAGGGCCGGGCAGGCGCCTCACCTCTCCCAGACGATGGGTGGCCGGGCATGTGCCCTCACTTCCCTGGGGATCGTGATGGTGGCCGGCAGAGGCCCTCACTCCCAGACGGGCGGCCGGCAGAGGCGCCCTCACCTCCCCAGACGGGTGGCCGGGCAGAGGCGCCCTCACCTCCCCCAGGTGGGAGCCGGGCAGAGGCGCCTCCTCACCTCCCAGGAGCGGTGTGGCCAGGCAGAGGGCGCCTCCCTCCTCACAGACGGTGGGTGGTCGGCAGAGCGCCCCTCACCTCCCAGACGTGGGTGGTCAAGAGAAGGCCCTCATCTCCCAGACGGGATGGTCAAGAGGCACTCCTCACCTCTCCCAGACGATGGGCGGTCGGGCAGAGCGCCCTCACCTTCCCAGATCCATGGGTGTGGCTGGCAGAGACCCTCCTCACCTCCCAGACGGGCGCATGTCGGGTAGGCTGCAATCCCAGCACTTGGTAGGCTGCCAAGGCAGGCGGTTGGAGGCGGAGGGTTGTCAAGGAGGCCACAGACCACGCCATCAAGATCTGCAGCCCCGCGCTCACCGGCGACCGGGGTGAGCGACTCACGGCAGAACCAGCACCCCGGGAGGCTGCTGAGGCAGAGAAGTCAAGTGTCAGGAGCTGGCACTCAGCTGCGGGTCAACATGGCTTAACGCTGCCTGCAGCTTAAAGGAGAAAAGAAGGCCAAGGTCACTGCAGTTCCAGGGTGGCAGTTTACGGCGCTGGCAGCAGCGAACAGTAGATTGCAGGCCCGGCCACAGAGGGAAAGGAGAAAATAGAGAAAGAAAGAAAGAAGGAAGGAAGGAAGGAAGGAAGGAAGGAAGGAAGCAAGCAGGGGTCAATCTTAACCACCATACCAGGTGTAAGTAATCAGGCTGTCACTGCCTGTGGATTTACTTCTGCCTCTTAGTTTTTAATACTTCTCTTCTTTTGGGAGGTAGGAATGTACATGACAATAAGGAGGGGTGGTGGTCTCTCTCCCTAACAGGTTAGCCTCTAAAGAGGTTCTTAACAACTTCACTAAATTTCCCAACTATGGCAAATAAGCTGAAAATTTCCCTGGTGTCTGGTCAAAAGAAGGAACTGAAGGAGGGTTACCCCATTCCCCCCAATCCACATAAAATTACAGAGACCTCCAGGGGAGATTAAGGAATAAATAATATCCTATCTCCTTGAAGGGCAGATAGGTTGAAGCCTCCATAATAGAAAGACTTATAAAGATGTGCTCTGCTCTGCATGTCTCCTCTATAATACCCCGTTTTACCTGTCAAGAAACCTAACAGGTCATACCGACAGTGCAAGATCTTAAAGTTGTTAATGAAATAGTGCAGACTCCTTTAACAGCAATCATGCCAAATCCTACACTATTTTTTTTTTTTTTTTTTGGAGACAGAGTCTCACTGTGTCACCATTGGAGTGCAGTGGCACAATCTTGGCTCACTGCAACCTTCACCTCCCCGGGTTCCAGAAAGGATTCTCCTGCCTCAGCCTCCCGAAGTTGGGATTACAGGCGCCCACCACCACACCCGATAATTTTTTGTATTTTTAGTAGAGACGGGGTTTCACCAAGTGGCCAGGATGTTCAATCTCTGGACCTCGATCTGCCTGCCCAGCCTCCCAAAGTGGATTACAGGCATGAGCCACTGCACCCGGCCCATCCCTACACTATTCTGCAAATTCCATATAGTCATCAGTGGTTCACTGTCTAAATCTAAAGCTGATGCCTTCTGGGTGGTCTTTTGGTGGAAAACAACAGCCTGACCTGTTTGCCTTTGAGTGGGGAGGACCAGCAGGGCAAAAGCAACAATACAAATGGACAGTTCTGTATCAAAGGGTTTGCATGAGATCTACCCAAACACTTTTGGGGGTAATGCCTTATAGAAATTCATAGAGAGGGCTGCTATCCCAAACAGCTATGTTTACTAACACACAGGATTGGCTCTTATAATGCGGAGAAAGAGGATATAGAGAAAGTAAATAAGTACACCATCTATTTTCTAATTCATTTATACACTGAAGCATTACGAGTTCAAAAGAGAAGCTCCAATGTGGAACCAGAAGTCAAATACGGGCCATTGAACAAAGTAAAAGAAGAATTGTCCTGAGAGAGTGGAAGAACTGTGTCCTGCCACCGCTGCCCTGGATCAAACAAGAACTTAAAAAGCTTTTAGATTACCTAGATACTGCCAATTAAGTGATCGGTTCCATGCATTGAGTAGTAAATTATTATATGAAAGTTAGCTAATAAGAGGCCTGACCCCTATGCTATCCCTCTAGTAGCAGGTCACTAATAAACTGAAGCATGGACTAACGCCCAGTTTTACCTCTGCCTCTTAAGAAGCCCTTCCACCTTTTTGTTAATGTGCAAGTAGCCTTAGGGTGCTCACTCAAGAACACGAGGTTGGCGTAGACAACCAGTAGCTTTTCTGTCTAAGATTTTAAATCCTACAAGCCAGTGGGTGGCCCCAGCGTATTCAGTTCCATTGCAGCCACAGCCACACTAGTAGAAAAAAGGTAGAAAAAATAACCTTTGGGGGGTATTTGGACCGTGAGCACATCCCATCAAGCCGCGCCATTTTAAGCCAAAAGGCAGGAAGCTGGCCCACTGATTCCAGAATTTAGAAAATATAAGGCTATTCTTGTTAAAAAAAAAAAAAAGGATGATTTAGATCTCTAACCATAACAACAGAAAACTCATTCAGCCCTGCAGGTTTCCAATGGGAAACTGCTACACAGACAGAACACTTGTGCCTCAGCTTAACTACCACAAAGGTCCAGCCAGATTTAGCTGAGGCCCCATAGATCAGCAACACCCATTCATAGGACAAGTACCCCTGGGTGTTTAATGGGAATAACACAGTGATATGCGTAGAGAGACACTTGAAGAAATTAAATCAGGATGGTTACCCACATATTCTGTCTAGGCTTGTAAATTATTTGCCCCTCAGTCAGGCTGTAAAATATTTAAAGGATCAGATAGAAACTATCTACACAGATTCTAAGTATACTTAGGGTAGCACACATTTGGGAAGATTTAGGCTGAACAAGGTCTTATAAATAGTAGGCAAAGAACTTGCTCGTAGTCATTAGTAGTTCATGTCTTAGATAACCTGCTAAAGTAGATAAGCTATCATGCACATTCCTTTTGACATCAACATGCTGATTTTCCTTTAAGAGCTGTGAGGAATGACCTCGCGATCAGATGGCCAAAAAGGCTGCAGTCTTAACACACGCCCATTTTTCATTTTAACTCCCCAATCTCTCCTTCCCACTGTATTACATGTATCTTCTCCCTGGCAGAGAAAAGAAAAATTAGTTGGAATCTCAAAGCAAAAAAAAAAAAAATTTTCAGAAGAAAGCTGATACCTCCAGATCAAAGAGAGATGTTATCTAAACTGATTAAGAGGAAGTACTCCCATTTACATCAAGGGAATCACTAGGGTCCCCAGGCCCTATGTGATGTGGTTCTCAGAGTCTTAGGTGTATTGGCATTTATACCTAGACAGGCAGATCACAAATGTCTGTCTCATCTGTAAGAAAACTGACATAGCTTAAAGGAAATTACCTTCTTCTGAGGAAAACTGAGTTAAGACCATTCTAAACGTCCAAGTCGATTATAACAAAATGCCACCCAGTCAGCTAAAACACCTGCTAGTAATACACCACCTTACCCACTGGGTAGAAGCCATCCCCTTCTGGAGTAACTGCCAATAATATGGTAAACCATATTGAGCATATTATACCCAAGTTTGGAATAATAGAAAATATTGACTCCACAAACAATGAAACCCATTTTGCTGCACATATTATTAAAAAAAGCTGGCCCAAGTGTTAGATTACAAATGGGAATATCATATTCCCTGGCATCCCTTATCCCTCCTATCAAGCAGAAAGAATAAATCAAACCCCTTAAGAATCATCTGACTAAATTAATTCTTAGAAACCTTATTTACCATGGACCAAATGTCTTCCCATTGCCTTATTACATTGATCAGGATACCTCAAAAGATACAAGCTCAACTCATAAAAATGTTATATGATTGCCTTATTTGCATTCCTCGCTAATGTTCCTACGTTTGAAACTAAGGACTGCTCCTGTGAGCCTGTATAATTTGGTCTCTCCTTCTACCTTTTCTTAAGATCAAAGATGACGTAGCACAGGCAATCACCACCTGGGAATTTCTCAGCCTCACCAAAGTACCAACCCAGGACCCGTGTTCTCATCAGAGGGTAAAAAAGAAGGGAAACTTGCACCTGCCTGGGAAGGCCCCATCCCGTGGCCAGTTGACCACCAAAACCGCCATCCTGCGACAGCTACAGAAGATGGACCCACCATACTTAAGTCAAGAAATCATCTTCTTCATCAGAATCATAGGTTAGTGAAGGATCAAGCTCCAACAAGTTAAAGTTAAAAAAAAAAAAGCTTAATTTTACATATCTCTTCTACATTGCTTCCTTCTTTCCTTATTCTGTTACTTGCCCTTTTGTTATTAATGTAACTAAGTCTGACTCACCCTCAGACCATTGCCTTTAATGCATGCTCATCATACCCTTGTAAAGATGTGAAGGATCAATGACAGCTAGCCTTTCACACAAATATTTATGCCCAGCCTCTAGTTGACATAGTTCCTCCTAGCACCTCATGGTTGAATACTTGCAGCCCAGACACCATTCTAGCTCCTATAGCCTGACAACCATGTAGTAGCTGGACTACATGCTTTGACCACCTAGAGCAAGGTTGGATTTCCAAGTTGCATTAGTTCTGCAGATCTAAAACCCCTCATCTATTTCACTAAAGGGACTACTCCTTCTAATTGCTAAAATTTTATCAGTAACACTGTCCTTCTATCACCACCTCCACCTTAACTGTCCGACTCTAAACCTACCTTTAGTTGCTTCATGAAGGGATCGACCCAAATGGGAAACACTCTGTGGCATTTTTTTTAGATATGCATTACTATTCCCCATCTTCCTTCTCTGTAGCCCAAGTAGATCCCATCCAATTACTCCCACACCTGCACAAACTAAGTGGTGCTCCACAGGTGGAAAGATCTAAAACAAACCTTAGCCATTGAAAATGTGGGTATCAAATGCAAAATGCCTGGCTGGAATGGGATTAAATATTCCATCTGCACTTTAAATAAGAGTGATTGTTAGGGTTTGGCGCACAGAGGCCCAGATTGTCCCCTTTCCACTCAGATGTCTCCTCGTCAACCAGGTATGGACCATAAGGCTCTACATAGCTGTGACCACCAGTCATTGTGAGAGGATTCTACCACAGCTAAATCCTACCAAAATCCCAGGCACTGCTTTGGGATAATCCATCATGCTGAAGCTCTCTCTGCTGTTTCCTAAAGTTTGACACCCTGTGGGTCAGCCCCAAGGGTAATCCAGCGTAAATTCCAAAGCAGTTTACTTGTGCCACCATGGCAAGTGGTGAATTTGGTGTTCCTTGGAAGCCACGAAAGCATGCAAGAAGTTCAAGCCTTCCAGGAGTTTGCCCATTAGTCTGTGCTTAGGAAGCCCTGAGCAAATGTATGCCAGTGTCAGAAGGACCTCACTGACACCTGCCAGATAATTGGAGGAGTATTTGTGCTCTAACCAATTGGCTGCCATCCCTTCACCCTGGCATTTCTTTCTCTCAACTTAAAAGAAAAGTAAAACAAAACACTGCAGGCCCAAAGAAACCCTTATAACCTTAATCCTCAGGTTTACATAAATGTGCTATTGGGGTCCCGGTAAGAAGTGCCAGATAAATTTTAAAGCATGGTGAAATCAAATAGCTTTGAGATTTAAATCTATGTTGTTCTGGTAGGTAACTAGAAGAAAAAATGTCTTCAAAGCTTTATACAAAACTTGTCCCTGCTACTCCCTCACAAAGTTGTTTCAATCTCCACCATATTCAAAATGATTACTCTTAAAAGGACAAACAGAGCAATTGGAGGAAAACATATTAAACAATTTTGAAGAAGAATTATAAAATAAAAGGGGAATTGCAGAGAATGAACAAATAAAGGTCCTCTTCAAAGGGATTTTCCTCCCTGTCTAATAGAAAATAAATAGTAACCCTCTAAGCAAAAATTTCTTTTCAAAGACCTGTGCTAATATTCCCATATTCTGCCAGCCATAATAAAGAAATCAATATACTCTGTAAGTTCTTAGCTCCCACATTTTATTTTGATATTTGCCCCACATGCCTGGAACCAGTCCAAGCAAAGCATTAGGTCATGGCCTGCCCCTTTCCCCTACTTGAAAATAGCCACTCTCTCAGCATCCACAAGTTAATTCCTCCCTTCCTTTGAGAGCCCTCTGCAGATTTGCCTCTAGCTCTAGTTGTTAAATAATCAGCCGGGTATACAAATTGGGACGACAATGGAAGTTGGACACAGCAGTAGGGTCACAGCTGGACAGTCAGCTATAAATGACCCCTGTCTCCCTTGTTTGTGTGTGGGCAAGACTGCTAGCTTAGTGGCACCCTTCTGCAGAAAGCAACCAGTCTTTGCTGGTGAGATCCTTGTCCATGACACCGAGCACCCACTCCCAACACCATCAGGGAAGCATGTTCCCTGGACACCTGTGTGAAAGCATTCGGAGACCCTCCATGTCTCCACACACAACTGTGAACATCAGTCATTGTGGGGAGGAGGATCTGGCCACAGGCAAGAGAATCACAAGCAGAGAGAAAACCAAAGTTGAGATGCTGGTTGCTGAGCAGTCCCTGTAGTTCACAGGTCCAGCTAAATAAAAGTGCTACCCTCCTTTGGATCCAGGCACTCCTGAGAGAAATAGCTCTTTCTCCTCTACAGCTCATGGTGACACAAGAGTGTCCCTCATTGTCAAGCCTATAGTGGGCAGCAACCTGTCAGAACTCATCTCTAGCCACTCTTCCTCCTCCCATGGAGCAGGCCTCCTGTATGTGAAAAAGGCAGAGGCCATTGGAGGCTGTAGAGATGGTGAGACAGCAGTTGTAGGGACAGCTGCCTGGGAACAGGAGCAGGTGGGGCCACAGGGGAGGAGGTGGTGCAAGAAGGAAAACCCAGGAATGGGCAGGCAAGAGCAGAAGAGAACCCAGCCTCATGGCTGCAAAATCTGGGAATGAGACTGAGTGTGAAGTCATCTCACGCAGGGTGTCAGGCCTCATGAAAAGGAGGAGAAGCAGCCCCACCTTCCTGCTCCAGAGAATGTGCCACCAAAAAATTGTTAAAGCCCTCATCCCTTAATGTGATGAAATTGAGGTATTTTTGGAGATAATTAGAGTAAGACAAGTCATAAAAAGTGGAGGTTTCAGATAGGAGTTAATGACCTTATAAATAGAAGAAACATGTGGGAGAAGTGTTCTCCCTCTTTTCTGCCTCTCTCTCCACCACCTTCTTCAGTCTTTCCGCCATGTGCAGATACAGCAAGAGAAAGCAGGAATCTGCAAGGAAGCCCTCCCAGGACCTAGCTGGAACCCTGTACTTGACTCTAGGCTCCAGAACTGTGAGAAACAGATTTCTGTATTTTTTTAAGTCACCCAGACTAAGGTGTTTGTTATAGTAGCTGAAGTCTAGAAAACATCATCTGACACAACGGTTTTGAATAAAAAAGTCTTCCTGCTTTCTCCATCAAATTATTTGATAGCACCTGTCCCCAGCAGCACCAGAGACCCAAGAAAGAGTCTGGCAGGCTCAACCAGCATGCTGGGTCCCATGGGGCAGCCTTGAAAGTCAGGTAAGTGCAACCAGATGGCAGGTGAGTGGCTACAGATGCAACCACAATGTGAAAGTACAAATGTTTTTTGCTATTTACACACTGTGAGGAGCACATGGCACGTCTTGCCAGATAAACAGACACAGGTCAAGGAGTCCAGGCAGAGAGGAAAGTAGGGATCTGTAGGCCAATGGTCAGGTGGTCCAAGGTGTTACCTGAGGTTTCTAGCAGAAAGCTAATGGGTGAGTTGAAAGCAAGCAAACACTGGGGCCAGGTGACCACGCTGTGACTGGAGAGGTGGTCACTTTAAATTTCAGGGCAAATTTCACAACTGCTGTTTAGAAGCAAACAGCTGGGAGAGGGGAGCTCAGCACACTGGGCAGGAGAGATGCCCCAAGATTTTATCTCTGCCACCCTCAACCTGCAAACTATTTAGCCAGGTACAGTATTAACTGTCACGTGACCAAGTCCTGCCTCTGATATGCTAGTAAACCACAATCTTGAATAATGAATGCTAAGGCACATGAAATTATGACCATTGGTGATATCCACGGACACCAACAGTGTGTAGGCAGTCTTCTAGGGTCCTGCATTTGGTCTCAGTGAGAGAAACAGAGACGACTTGTCCTCTTTCACCTTTTACCCCTGTCATTGATCTTCACTGCACCTCCCTCTTCTGCTTCCGTAAACCTCTGCCCAGTGCTCCTTCCAGCCTCCCACCCAGGACATCACTGTCCCCAGGGCACAATAAGTGCAGCCCACTGCACACAAAAAACACAAACCTAAAGACAGAAATCTCTGTTTGGGGACATCTGATTGTGAAACAGGAGGATACTGAACTTACAGCGTCACAGAGACTGAGACTCCCCGGGCTGAATGTGATGGACCAGACATATGTGAATAATCTGCTGTGAAATGTGTGCAGATCTTACTCTGGAATAAAACAGTGGTGCCCCTCGCCTGGGCTGCCATCCAAATTCCTGCCCATGTTCTCACCAGAGGGATGGCAGAATCCTCCAGCCTTGAGACTCCCAGGCTGCTGACCCAGCCAAAGGGCATCTCCGGAGGGCAGTGCAGTGATGGTCCACATGACACCATAGGCACTTTATCCTGGGGACCCTGCACCATCCTCATCAACTTTTCTGTGACTGCTCCCTCACATTCACCCCACTCCCCTGCACAGTTCTCTCTAGGTTGTCCCAGCTGATACCAGGTGCTGCTGACACAGAACAGCGGCTGCCTGGAGGCTCCTCCGCTGTAGCATTCCTAGGAACCAGCCAGGCACACCTCCGTGACCTGCCCATTGCACCCCAAGATGAGAGCAGAGGGTGTTTGAAGATCACACACAGGCACCATCCATGATGTTACCACCTGCTGGAGTCTTTCTACCACCCACACCTGCCCCCGCTGCCCTCGTGAAGTTGGGAGGGGAAGACAGAGCTGTCCTTGTGCATGGGGACATGGTGAAGTGGGGTATAGCTCCTTTACCTCAGAACATGGCTCACCCCCCACACACACCTCTCAGGGTAGTGAGCAGCTCCCTTTCACGCAGGCTCTCCAGCCACTGCCTGTTCTTCTGGCCACAGAGGAGCTTGACCTGCCTCTGTGTCCCTCAAGAGGAACGCCAAGAGACGACAGTGAGAGGGGCTACCATCCTGGCTGCAGAATAAGTCTGCAGAGGCCCTCCAGCTCTGAGAGAGCCCCCTGTTCCCTACCAGCCTCTCTCTGGCCTGAAGAGCTGTGTTCTGTGGGGAGCTCCCTGGGCATCACCCCACCCTTTAACCAGCTATGGGGAAGGTGGGGTGACCATAGGACAGTCAGCTGGGCCAAGGACAGAGGACCAAAGATGGTCAGGAAGAAAATGGTTGGCTCCCAGCCCCAGCTCACTGGCTCAGAACCCAGGGGACCAAGAGAGTGGCTGAGACTAAGTCCCTGGTGAACATTGGGACCATAGGTCCACTGACCAATCAGCACAGGCCCTTCCCTACCAGGAGGTATAAGAGATTGGATCCTGCACCTCCCCTATGAAGGAAAATACCCTCTGACAACTGGGTCATCGAATGTCTAACCATGGAAGCTAGCAATGCTCAACATAATGAAAGAGATGGAGGGTCCTTCACCAGCTAGCACTCAGCTCGCCACCCAAAAGCAAGGTGAGGGGTGCATCACTGTGACAGGGTCCTGCCCAGCCTCCTGCCTGAAGACGCCAGAAGGGAATGGGAGAGGGCAGGGGAGCAACTGCACACCCTGACCTGAGCAATGGAAATGGGAGAAGGCCCGAGGGCCCAGGCTGTGCTCACCAAACCTAAAAGGATGTCTTGTGTGTGTCTGTGGTGGTGTCTGTGTGTGTGTGTCTGGGCATAGTGTGTAGAGATTGGGTGTGAGAGAATCACTGCTGAAGGGAGGCAGAGGCCCTGCAATTCCCAGGGGCCTGGAAACACAGAAGAGAAATGGAAAGGAGGGACAAGGAATCAGGACTGCAGAGGGAGGGGCACAGAGAGGTTCCGGGGCACAGACCGATCATGAGCATGAGAAGTGCTCCCTGCCCTGGGAAGTTCATGCAGAAGGAGGAAGGACAGTACAGCTGACAGCCCTGCTTGGGAAGTTTTCTGATCCCAGACTCACTCCACAGAGAGAACACGGAGGCAGCAGAGACCATGGCGCCCCTTCTGTCCCTTCCAGATGGCATGCATCCCCCTGGCAGAAACTCCTGTTCAAGAGTAAGGAGAGAACTCGTGAAGAGGAAATGAGAAGGCAATAGGGACTGGCTAGTCTCCTGGGAAGATGGGGCTCCTGGGGAAAGGGGGGATGAGACCTTCTACCGCCTTAACAGAAAGAGGACACCAGAAGTGACAGGATCAAAAACAGGAAAATCGCATCGAACTGAAATTGGTAAGAAGAAAACAAATCTCAATGCCTTCTGGCTCCCTGCTAATTATCACTGGCCACTCATTTTGACAGATGATAGTAATAACTATATAACACCTCTCAAATAAAAAACATAATGAGGGCATAAAGCATTGTCATCAGCCACCAACCAGAAATTGGAAAATAAATCACAGGCCTTGAGGGCTCTGGGAATACTCACAAACTCATTCACAAGTATATCCACAGCATGTCCCAGGCACTGAATCCAAGATCATACAAGTCCCTGCCCCTGATGAACCTGATGCTGTTAGTTGGGAGGGGAGCAAGACATGCAAGGAGATCTAGAATGTAGAAGTTAGGTGTTGGACAAGAGCCCCTGAAGAAACCCAATTGTGGAAAAGTGAGAAAAGGGAAGACCCAGGCCCAGTGAAGGGGTGTCAAGAAAGGGCTCTTTCAAGGATGCCCTGATGTGAGCAGGATCGAGGTCAGTGGAAAGGGAACCATGCAGACCCCTGGGGAAGAGGATTCCACACTGAAATGCTGTTCAGAGGTGCTGGAAGGAATGGGGGTCATGCTGCTGACCTGGACCCAGCAGACACACACACACACACACACACACACACACATTCTCTCTCTCTCCAAGGCTCATGGGGTGAAGATCCCCCCAAGGACAAATGGCCCCAACTTTCCACCCCAATACATAGGTTTTGATATTGGATGCTCTCTCCCCATCCCAGCCTCACTTGTAACCTTCTAGAACCCACTCACCACTGCCAGAGTCACTTGGCTGAAGCCATGCCATTCAATGCCACAGAGGAAGAGAAGGAGGTTTTTCTACTTGCCCACAACGTCTCTGAAAGTGATGGCCTACAACTGTACAAAGGAAGAAGTAGATCTCTGACTATCGGTTTTGTGGATATGCAAATAAGCATTCAGAGATCTAGCTCAGGACCTGCATACGTAGTTGGGAGGTAATATTTAAGCAATGCATCCCTGCTGACCCGAAAGTCACCCAGGATGACACAGGATTCTATACCTATAAATCATAAAGCCATTGTGATTTTACCATTGAAGAAGCAACTGGATATTCGCGGTGCACTGTGAGAGATTCGGTGACTCCTGCTAGTCGTCTTCACACACAGATTACATCCGCTGTGCCTTTAATCTCCCCTGTATTATGTCCCATTTTAAAAGATTCAGCGCAGGACACACATATATATTGTAGACAAATTTCAACGGATCAGAATTATTTCCTGTATCCATACCTGCAGCAGACACTTGCCGCAGAGAAAGGACAATCTGATGGGGGAAACTGGTGAGGAGATCAGCCTGTGCACTCTATGAACACCATTTGGAAAAAGACCCTGAGAACTAAGCATCAGGCTGCTCTGAGGGGCCCTCTGGGATCCCACAGAGAAGCTGAGTCCCAGAAGCTCCCACACCCCAGAACCCAGTCCTCAGATCCCGAATCCAAGTGACTCCTGGAAACCCGTGCCAGGGGCTGGGTTGTGGCCTCCTGGGCAGGACTGACTGGGAAAACGGGGCATGACTGCTGTATGATGGATGTGGCTCCTGAGCGTTCCCAGGAGGGTTGAGCCCCAAGAGCTCCTTGGCCTCCTCCATGGGTCGCAAAGACAGAGCCTCTTCACCTGAGACTCAGAGTGAACAGATGGACAAGCTTCTTAGCCAATGTGCCAACTGTCCTGGGGAGGCATAGGAGACCCCATGAAAAGCTCAGTGTCCCCAGGGACAAGAAATAGAAGAGACAAGATGTTCCCCGCAGCAACTTGTCCGTGATCAGGTGGCAAGGGTGCTCGCCATGGAGGCAAACAATAAACACTGTCTGTGTGAACACCTCCTCTATGCCAAGTGTTAGGTCAGGTGACTGTGAATAATTTAAAGTTCATTCAGAGTCAATACCTAATACCACAGACCATTTGCCATTTAGCTTATATGACTGAGAGGAAACTGAGCCACAGGGAGACACAGTCACTGAACCAGGGTCACACAAACATGAGAGGCAGATCAGAGTCACGAGGTCATTCTGCAACCACATCTCCATCCTCCTCCATGAGAAGTGAGGTCTTATTAAGTTCCCAAGGACCCCTGCTGGTCATCTGTCAGCTCAAATCCTTTTCTCTTAGGCATCCAAACCTCAGAGGAGTGAGAGAGCAAAATGGACAACTGATCTGTTTGTACTCCAGAACTAAATCACCTGCCCTCAACTGTCAGAGCCAGTGTGAGGAATGTCCAGACATTTCCCTCAGATCCTAATCCTCCTCACTGCACCTGGAAATCCTGTGTTTTCCAAAGAGTCAGTTTCATTCCCATGAAAGAATAAAGGAGAGGACTTGGCTTTCTCTCCCATTCACACTAACACAGGCTCGGTGTGACACACACTCTGATAGTCTCCTCACGAGGGAAGGAGCGACTGAATGAATGATTCATAACCTCTTTAGAGACTGATCCTGGACGGTGGATCCCAGAATTCTTCACCACACCTGTTCCCTGTCACTTTATGCTGAGACCAGTGTTCCTTCCCTCTCACTCCCTGTCCCTAAAGCTACCTCGCCTCATGTGACCTCGGCTTCCAGGCCATGGGAGGGTTTTCAGGGATCCCTGGTACTGAACTGAGACCATGGGGCCCCTGGTCCTGGAATCCTGAGGCTCCACTGCAGCCCCGGGCCTGCTCACTGCTATGGGTGCCCTTGCCCTGCCCTCTGTGTCCTTCCGCTTCTGTTCTGGTTCCCCTGCCCCCACTTCTCATCTCTACCTGGCATGCCTTGTGCAGCACAGCTTTCTCCAGGCTTTGACCCCCCAGACAAAAGCTGACTGTTCTGCTCCTTTTCTGCTCACATTGTGGCCTGACACCTGCTGGCGCCCCCAAAAAAAAACCACTGAAATT
>JAKGGE010001500.1:17442500-17512500 GCA_023748175.1 Hoolock leuconedys | reverse complement strand
AGCTTTCTATTCCCTTCTTATTGCCAGGCACTTTCAACTTCACCTCATTTACTACAGGGCAGTGTCATCACCAGTCCTTCAAGCAGCTATCCCATCAATGAATTATACAGGCTCAGATATCCTTGCCAGCAGGTTAAATCTGATGCTACTAAAAAATATGCAATGATAACAACCACTCCTCTATCCAGCCTTGTATTTTGGGTCTCCTGTGTCAACACCTTTATTCATTCTCATATATACTCTCTCTGTCCCTGTTAGTTCATATTGACCAGGACCCGGTGATGAATTTGGTGAATATTCCATTTCTTCCCATCCCATGCAAAAAGGGTACCTTCCCACTAAAGCCATGCTGCAAACAGATCCTAGTTATTGGACTAGAAATAATAAGAGGAGAAGGGGCAAGTTGTGAAGAGAAAGATAATTTATTTTGTGAGGCATCTGCTTTATGTGAACTCTCTGTAGACACTCTAGGCACAGGGAGGCTGTTCTTTCTTAGTAGGCAGAAGGTGTCATTTCTTTCACCTTGGAGGATTCAGGTGATTTCTGGGGATACAGGTTCTCATGTGCATGACCCAATTGTCTTTATCTTGGGTCTCAGAGTCCCTTTCCTTCCCTATTAGACCCAACTTTAACATGGACAACTTGCTGGAGCTGTAAACTGAGTATCCTTGTTAACGCCACAATCATAATGATCTAATTTTAGGCCTAACTTCATTATAGTCTTGCCTCTAAGTGCAGGAGATGAGGGTCTCTTTAACCCTACCACGGAGGTCTTCTGACTTTCACAGTGTATTCTAAGGTGAAACCTGGATGAGCCTATCATTATCTTTATCAAGATTTTTATAGCAACTAGAAAAACTCAAACTCCATAATTCTTATAATAACCATTTGTCACCCTATTTTTCAAGCATCTGTGCTTCTCTTCCACCTGTATTCTATCATATTCCAGCACAGGTGAGAGTTAGTAATTGACACCCAAGGGTTATCACCACCCTACTTATCACCAGGAGAAGGCACTTGCTGCCATCATTTTTCAGAATGCGATCACAGTGGTCTGCTTTCCAGGGTATTAATTGCATGAGTTTAGATTCCCCCAAAGGCAGATGCTAAGACAAGATTTTGGCCCATGTGTTTCTTTGAGAGGTGGACAGGAAGCACAATGCAGTAGTGAAAAGGAGAGGAAGGGAATGAGGTAAGAATAAGGGGGTTAACACTATGGGGAACTTAGTGGGAAGCTCAGCCCCACCAAAGACTGTCTCAGAGGTGAAGCAGAACATATCTTAATATCTCAGACTTATCCCACTGAAGTGCAAAGAAGCTGGCATACTTATTCACCAACTCCCGTTTCTTATTGTTGAGGACCATTCCTGGGACATTAACTCCCTCGTACTTCTGATTGCTTCCACTGCTGGATAATTCTTGGAGGCAGAAAAATGCAGAAAGCCACTGGCCTTGAATATGACCATCTGCAATTGTTTTTGTGGGTGAACTAAAAGGATATGGGTGGAGTAATAAACATATCTGTTATAGTTAGGGAACGTCTCCAATGAAGAAGCATTATAGTCTCATTTAATTCATATTTATGAGCACTCTGGGGTGCTTCACAGTATTTAACACCATAGAAATTGCTTAGCGATGGACTAAAAACATATGACATAATCCTAGGAACCCCTGCAAGACCATTCTTTGAGAAATGAACAACATTAAGAAGGTATCTGAATTGCAGCTCTGAATCGCTCTCAAGATGTGAGGATGGTCTGTTGCTCAGACACCATATAATCGCTGAGAAATGTTTGAGCTGGAAAAAGGTAAGTAGGTAAGCAACAAAGAATGAATGAAAGTAAACAAAGGAAGCATTTCAATATACTGTTTAGACTTCTACTCTCTAATACAGACATCTTTAGCATATGCATGTATTTATACGTGTGTTTATGTCAAATATATAAAATATACACACATAGATAATGCATATCTTTATCATAAAATCTTATATATATGTGCATTTGTGTACTTAAAAAAATTAACTTTGCATGCTTTTTGTTAGACTATAACATCTTATTTAAGACTCAAAGCCAACATGTGACCTTAACTGTGTCTCCTGAAGATTTATCAACTACATAAGGAAATTAACTGAATGGATAGATAGATAGATAGATAGATGATAGATAGATAGATAGATAGATGATAGATAGATAGATACATAGATAGATACATAGATACATAGATAGACAGCTAGATAAATAGATGATAGATAGGCAGAAGGTCTATAGTTATAGATCATTAAAATACAGAAAGGTGTTATGGCAGGTCAAAAGATAGGGTACATGGATTTTAAAGGATCATGTAAGTCTTTATTAAGACTGAATTTAAGCTGAGCCTTAAACAACAATTAGAACTTGGGTATGCAGAGAGGGGAGGAAACGGGGAGCAGCTACAGACTAGACAGTCTACGTGGAGGAAACTGCTTCAGCAAAAAGTTCAAATAATATACCAACTAAAATAATAATAATAACAAGAAGCTTTGCATTTCAGAATTTATTGTCCTAGGAATTACTGCACAAAATCGGAGCTGAAGTATGTCCTATGGTAAAATGCCCACCTCTGGTGTTTCTCTGCGTCTAGGACTAGGACAAGTTAACAGATAATGTGTATAATTTCACATAATTACAGTAAAAGGTTAGTGCCAGTGAAATGGCCACAAGGGGTATTAAAATAACAAACGGCTAAGTGATGCTTCTTTGCTCCTTCTTCCTGGTGCACCCTGTTAGCTAATGGGGTAAAAAATCAGGAACAAAATGTTGTCCTTTGCTGGTTCTCCCCTCTTTGGCTGATTTCCCCTTTGACCTTTTGGGGTTCAGGCTGTTTCCAGACTTCATTTGCACGCTCTTTTCTCCTCCTTCCCTGGCTTAGCACTCAGTGTTTCCACAGCAGATTAATGACAGCTAATAATATCTGATATATCTGGACATTGCCACATAATGAGTTGCAGTCCCACTGGGTCCCAGAAGTGTCACCACTAACAAATTCGCCAGACCTGCACATAATTAGCATGTAAAGGGAGTGATCGTGCGGTAAATCTGTAGGGGAAGATGGATAGCCCAGGAGAGAAAATATAAGGGGAGAAAAATCCCTTCTTATCATGCCTTACTAAATGTATGTTTCTTGGCAAGAATATTTTCTTTATAACAAACTGTGGACAGGTTACCTTAACAGTAACATTATTCCTTTCATGGCTGATAGGCAGAATTTCATTATGTCACTGCTAATGTTTCAATATTTCTGCAAAATGTCACCCTATGTAAATTAGGAGAGGTTAGGGTTTCCTTTGCAGTTTTCTTTAAAGATGCACGACCCCTTTTTCATTGTGGCCTGGTGCTCACTTCTCTCCACTTTGACAGGCTAGAATTTAGTGAAGAGACCTATAGAAACTTTGCCCTTAGCTTAAAAAAGCTAAATGAAATGGTATATATACTCAGAGACAGTGCCTGGAAAACTACAAATGGAATTTATACTAGAAAGCGAAAATAAAAACAGAGAAGGAATCCAGAAACCACAGTGTGTGTAGTATGATTACCAACTTGGAGGCATGTTTCGCACATGATACTGAGCATTTAGACCCACATGGTAATTTTAGGATTTGTCTCTTGCAATCAGAACAAAAATGGAAATGTTTCTGATTGTGCTCAGTGGGGCATGAGAGCTTTGCCCTGATCCTTCAAACCCAACACAGTAATCCACGCCAGAATAAGGCCTGCTACTCGAAAGAAAACCCCCAAAAAAATGACTATGAAAATACACCTGTCGAGGGGGACACTTCCGAAATGTGGATGAACCCTTTTCCTGCAAGAGTTAGGAAACTGAGCCAGAGGGCCCAGGTGAAAGTATGAAGAAGTTTTAACAACCAAGCCAGAAAAAGAGCGTTCATGCACTGGGCCTTGGGCAGAAATGCTGTGGAGGCTGTTTACCTCTCTTTGACCTTTGACTTCTGATGTGTGGCCAGTGTCAGCCTCCTATTTTGTACCTCGCAATTCTTCCAATAAACATAGGGATTGGGGGAGGAGGATCATTCCTTGAAGCAGGATTCTGAGAAGTTAGTCCCGGATGCTCAGGGCAATCTAGTAGACAGTCAGCGCTTGCAGCCTGATAATTACCCTGTAAGGTGATCAATAAAAACCCTGAGGGCAAAGACTCTTCTTCACCCCTCAATTCACTGCACTCAGGTTTCTGCCCCTCAATGTCCCTGAAAAGTGACATTGGTGACCTCCAAAACTGTCCCTTGTAGGTCTTTTTTTATTTGAATTGTCTATGTCTTCAATGGACAATTCCGTTCACACACATGATCTCCAATGTCCTTACACCGGCTGATTCCTAAATGCACGCTCCCAAGACCTGTTCAACCAGTGCTCTACTGAGCAACTACTCCTAAATGGCCCAAAAGCTTTCTAGTCTTAATATGTCTAAAATTCAACTTCTGTGTCAGCCAACACAGCCCAACCTCAACTCTCTCTTCCTATATTGAAAACTGTGATGGTGTCGCAACTCATCCAGTGTCCAAAGGCCTTCAAGGAGTCATTCTTCCCTCACCCTCCTATTCAGTGATGCAATTTTCTTAAATGCCTTTTATATTTACCCCCTTTTCTTTGAGTCTTCACTTCTTTACGCTTTATTTATCTCCTAGATTATAGAACACATGCTGGCAGGTCCTCTGATTCAAGTCTTATCCTTTCCCATCCTGCTACCAGAATGATCTTTCTAAAACACAAATGCAACCACATTACTCATTTCTTGTAAGCCCTCCAATGAGTCCCCATTGCCAAAATAATCAAGGTCAAATCCCTAAATTCCTTAAAGTAGCAGACACAATTCTTTGCCTGGCTTCTGACTGACTGCCTTGCTTGCCTTATCTTGCTTGTTTGCTTGTTTTTGTTGTCAGATGTAGCATCTCAGTCCTACATCTGCATCTGCATTTTAAGAAGATTCCCAGGTGTTTTGAATTCACATTTAAAATCTGAGAAGCACTGATCTAGCACACTGGTTCTCAAGCCTGACTACATGTGAACTCACCTGAGAAGCTTTTAAAACTTATGATATCGAGTCCCATTCCCAGAGATTCTAATTGAAAGATTTGTTAGATATGACATCACAAACTTGATTACCAAGGACAAGAAAAAATAACTGATACAACTGAATTTTATCAAAGCTAAAATTTTTGGTATTTGAAATACGCTATTAAGAGAATGAATAAAGGTGATATTTCTACCTTCATCAGATGAAAAGGTGATCAACATCATTATTTATTAGAGAAATGCAAGTTAAAACCATGATAAGATACCACTGTACCACTATTAGAATGATTAAAAGTAAAAAATACACATTTCACCAACTGTTGGTATGGATGTGGAAGAACCAGAATGTTTGTACATGGCTGGTGGAAATATAAAATGCTGCCACGATTATGCAAACAGTTCAGCAATTTCTTAAAACATTAAGCATACACCTACTATGAGACACAGCCATTCTGCTTCTAGGTATTTACTCAAGAGAAAAGGAAATGCATGTACCTTCAAAGACTCATACATGGAGGATCATAGTAGCTTTATTTGTAATAGTTCAAAACTAAGGAAAACAAAACAAAACAAAATGTCAATCAGAAGAAAGGATAAACAAGTTGTGGTATCTATGGAACACTACACAGCACTGAAAAAGAATGGACCATTGGTACAAACAACATAAATGGATCTCAAAGTAATCATGCTGAGTGAAATAAGCCAAACAAAAAAGAGTATACCATATGATATCACTTATGTAAAACTTTAGAAAATCAAAACTAATATATTGTGATATAAAGCAGATCGGTGGTTGCTTGGTGATGGGAAACAAAGAGAGCTGGGAGAGCCTACAGAGACCTGATTAAACTTTTTTGGGGGTATCACCCAAAAGCTTCACCCACATGTAGTGAAGCTAGATGTTCACTAGCTTGATTCTGAGGATGGTTTGAACAGGGTACACATGTGTCAAAACTTACTAAATTTGTGCACTTTAAATATGTGCATTGTCCTGAGCGTCAATTACATCTCAGTAAAGCTGTTAAATCAGTGCTCATGGGCCGGGCGAGGTGGCTCAAGAAGACACAGTTTATTGTGTTTTTTTAGGCAGCCTTCTTGCCTCAAAAATCAGTAAGATAACTAAATAATAGAGATTACTTATAGAGTAGTAGACTGTGTAAGGACTTTTGTCTCTAGCTCAGTTCCCTATTCACTGTTCTTGAATAAATGAATACTGGCATAGGCAGCCTTTATAATAAAAAGGTTCCCTATGTACCATAATGTCTATATTTCTCCTATTTGTGAAGCTGAATGCCCTCCTTAGTTTTCTCTGCATATTTAAGTTTCAAGCATCTTTCAAGACTCAAGCCAAAGTCTACCTAGTCCATAAAGCCTCCCTCGGCCAGATATGGTGGCTCACACCTGAAATCCCAGCACTTTGGGAGGCCGAAGAGAGCGGATCATGAGGTCAGGAGATGGAGACCATCCTGGCCAACATGGTGAAACCCCGCCTCTATTGAAATCACACAAAAAAATTAGCTGGGCATGGTGGCACGCACCTGTAGTCCCAGCTGCTTGAGAGGCTGAGGCAGGAGAATTGCTTGAACCCAGGAGGCGGAGGTTGCAGTGAGCCAAGATCACACCACTGCACGCCAGCCTGGCGAAAGAGTGAGACTCCATTTAAAAAAAAAAAAAAAGAAAACAGTGCTCATGTTACAGCCTAGAAAAATTAAATCAGCTATATCTTTTGCTCTAAGTATACATTGTTTTCCAGCAATACAAAAATACATATTACATGTCTCCTTGAGTTTCTGTCTAGGAAACTGCCCACGGGTAAAGATTTCAATCAGTTGTCACTCCCTATGTGAAGTCTTCCCAGGTCCTCCTTTAGTAGCTTGGATGGTTCTGTTCCTTATACCCTCCTGTATTTCTAACAGTTAAGCCACTTTATTAAGACGTTCATACATCTGCATTTGGTATTAGATAATGATCTTTTTGTGGAACAGACTTAGAATGATTCACGTAGGAATCAACATTTGCCAAGTGCTAAAAAATGTCAGTGCACAGAAAGAACTCGGTGACTTTGGCCTGGGCTACCGCATCTGTGAGTAAATAAACTCCAGTTATGTCAAAGGACAAAGAGTTGGTGGGTCAGTTTCAGGATACCATAGAGTCCCCTAAGTATTGGTGGTCATTAAGAAGACACATTTTATTGTGTTTTTTTAGGCAGCCTTCTTGCCTCAAAAATCAGTAAGATAACTAAATAATAGAGATTACTTATAGAGTAGTAGACTGTATAAGGACTTTTGTCTCTAGCTCAGTTCCCTATTCACTGTTCTTGAATAAATGAATACTGGCATAGGCAGCCTTTATAATAAAAAGGCTCCCTATGTACCGTAATGTCTATATTTCTCCTATTTGTGAAGCTGAATGCCCTCCTTAGTTTTCTCTGCATATTTAAGTTTCAAGCATCTTTCAAGACTCAAGCCAAAGTCTACCTAGTCCATAAAGCCTCCCTCGGCCAGATATGGTGGCTCACACCTGAAATCCCAGCACTTTGGGAGGCCGAAGAGAGCGGATCATGAGGTCAGGAGATGGAGACCATCCTGGCCAACATGGTGAAACCCTGCCTCTACTAAAAATACAAAAAAATTAGCTGGGCATGGTGGCACGCACCTGTAGTCCCAGCTGCTTGAGAGGCTGAGGCAGGAGAATTGCTTGAGTCCGGGAGGCGGAGGTTGCAGTGAGCCAAGATCACACCACTGCACGCCAGCCTGGCAAAAGAGTGAGACTCCATTTAAAAAAAAAAAAAAAAAAAAAAAGAGTGCTCATGTTACAGCCTAGAAAAATTAAATCAGCTATATCTTTTGCTCTAAGTATACATTGTTTTCCAGCAATACAAAAATACATATTACATGTCTCCTTGAGTTTCTGTCTAGGAAACTGCCCACGGGTAAAGATTTCAATCAGTTGTCACTCCCTATGTGAAGTCTTCCCAGGTCCTCCTTTAGTAGCTTGGATGGTTCTGTTCCTTATACCCTCCTGTATTTCTAACAGTTAAGCCACTTTATTAAGACGTTCATACATCTGCATTTGGTATTAGATAATGATCTTTTTGTGGAACAGACTTAGAATGATTCACGTAGGAATCAACATTTGCCAAGTGCTAAAAAATGTCAGTGCACAGAAAGAACTCGGTGACTTTGGCCTGGGCTACCGCATCTGTGAGTAAAATAAACTCCAGTTATGTCAAAGGACAAAGAGTTGGTGGGTCAGTTTCAGGATACCATAGGGTCCCCTAAGTATTGGTGGTCATTAAGAAGACACATTTTATTGTGTTTTTTTAGGCAGCCTTCTTGCCTCAAAAATCAGTAAGATAACTAAATAATAGAGATTACTTATAGAGTAGTAGACTGTATAAGGACTTTTGTCTCTAGCTCAGTTCCCTATTCACTGTTCTTGAATAAATGAATACTGGCATAGGCAGCCTTTATAATAAAAAGGCTCCCTATGTACCGTAATGTCTATATTTCTCCTATTTGTGAAGCTGAATGCCCTCCTTAGTTTTCTCTGCATATTTAAGTTTCAAGCATCTTTCAAGACTCAAGCCAAAGTCTACCTAGTCCATAAAGCCTCCCTCGGCCAGACATGGTGGCTCACACCTGTAATCCCAGCACTATAGGAGGCCAAGGTGGGCGGATCACCTGAGACTGGGAGCTTGAGACTAGCCTAGCCAACATGGTGAAACCCTGCCTCTACTAAAAATACAAAAAATTAGCTGGGCTGGTGGCACGCACCTAGAGTCCCAGCAACTTAGGAGACTGAGGTGGGAGAATCACTTGAGTCCGGGAGGCTGAGGTTGCAGTGAGCTGCGATTGCACCATTGTTCTTCAGCCTGGATGACAGAGCAAGACTCAGTCTCAAAAAAAAAAAAAAAAAGCCTCTCTACTGCTGCCCATAATGATTTTCTTACTACTCTTTATTCTTTGGAGTAATAATTAATGTATAGCTTGATACTTATAAGCCAATTTTTTTAAAAAAGTTAACCAGTCATACATGACAATAAATGATTCCTTTAGCAAGAAGGTTGAAAGCAATTTGAGATCAGGAAGTAGGCATTACTGCATCTTCTGTCAAACCATGATGGCATCAACTGCAATGCCCTGCACATAGTGTTTTTGACGAAATTTTAAATTTCCTTGCTGGTTTCTTAATTACATGTTCAAATAAATAAGCTGCTTAAAAATATTCAAAAGAGACAAAGACTGATGAAAAAGTCTGGATTAAAAAGCTATTCGGTTTTCTTATAATAAACAGATAGATATATAAACAATTTAGTAAGTGCATCGGTTATAAGGTGAAATCACCCTTCTTTGACTCTCAGTTTAAGAAAATAGCCAGGCGCGGTGGCTCATGCCCAATCCCAGCACTTTGGGAGGCTGAGGCGGCCGGATCACATAAGGTCGGGAGTTCGAGACCAGCCTGACCAACATGGTGAAACCCCGTCTCTACTAAAAATAAAAAATTAGCGTGCTGGTGGCTGGCACCTGTAGTCCCAGCTACACGGGAGGCTGAGGCAGGAGAATTGCTTGAACCTGGGAGGCGGAGGTTGCAGTGAGCCGAGATGCACCATTGTTCTTCAGCCTGGATGACAGAGCGAGACTCAGTCTCAAAAAAAAAAAAAAAAAAAAAAAAAGAAAAGAAAATAGGCAAGTATCCATCATATTCTTCCTGGTGGAGAAGAGAAACATTCATAGGAACTTCTTAAACTAGAAAAATTCTCAAATCTTGAAATTGTTTCAAATTATTTGTAAAGTATTACCTGTTATCTGGTCTCTGTTGCCTAGGCAGGAGTACAGTGGCACGATCTTGGCTCACCATAACCTCTGCCTCCCAGGCTCAAGCAATTCTCCTGCCTCAGCCTCCCAAGTAGCTGGGATTACAGGCGCATGCCACTACCGCCTGGGTAATTTTTTGTATTTCTAGTGGAGACAGGGTTACACCATGTCGGCCAGGCTGGTCTTGAACTCCTGACCTCAAATTATCTACCCACCTCGGCTTCCCAAAGTGCTGAGATTACAGGCGTGAGCCACCGAACCTGGCCCTTTGTGATTATTTTCTAATAAAAATAGCCACCATTCATTGAATACTTATTTGTGCCAAACGCTGTAATAACCACTATGCATTTCTAAGCTTATTTATTCCTCGCACAATCCTATGAGAAGACCTCTATTACTATTCCCATTTCTCAGGAGGCATATTTATACTTGCAGGCTGAATTTGAATCAGTTTACCCATACTTGCTCTTTTTTTTTTCATTATTTCCTATTCAGCTAGATTTGTAAGTTAGAAATTTGGAGTTGAACTTGACAGTCCCTTCTACCTCATACCTTACCCAAATTAATCCATCGCAAAATCTTGTCACTTTTATTTTCTGTTTTCAATATCTCTCAAGAACAGACATTCCTCTCCAGGCCCCCACAACCCCACGGGAGCCAGGCCGCCGCCGTGTCTCATCTGGATTGCTTTTCCCTACATCTGTTGGTATGCACTCCTTACTTCCAATCAGTTCTCAAAGCTGCATCCAAAGTAGTTTTTTTTTTCCCCTCCAATCATATATTTGTTGATGAAAAGGCAAATTCAAATGTTCGTAAAATATTTGAAGAGACTTATTCTGCGCCATGTATGAGTGATGACTGGTCTGTGACACAGCCCCAGGAGATCCTGAGAACATGTCCCCAGATGTTTGGGATACAGCATGGTTTTCTACATAAGACATCAATCAACACATGAACGATGTACATTTATTTGGTCCAGAAAGTTAGGACAATTTGAAGGGGTTGGAGAGCTGGGGCTTCTGGGTCATAGGTGCATTCAGAGGTTTTCTGATTGGCAATTGGTTGAAAGAGTTATTATCTGAAGGCCTAGAATCAACAGAAAGGAAGGTCTGAGTTAACATAAGGGGTTGTAGAGACCTAAGTTTGTCAAGCAGATGAAACCTCCAGGCAGCAGGCTTCAGAGCTCTTATCAGACCCAAAAAGGTTGGAGACTCTTAGTTAATCCTCTCCTGAATCAGGAAAAAGACCTGGAATGAGAAGGGAATTCTCTGCAGAATATAGATTTTCCCTATAAGAGACAACCTTGCAGGACCATTTCAAAATTTGTCAAAGAAATGTATTTTGGGTTAAAATACTTTGATTTCTTTCAGGTCCTGCTAGGTGTCATGTTGGTGTCTTATTGCTACAAAGAGTTTGCTTTGTCGGTCTTAATGTCCGCTTTAATGTTAAGATTGGTCGGCTTCCTTCCAAAGGGTGGAAGGTATAATGAGGCATGTCTGGCCACCCATTCTCATCGTGGCTTGAACTAGTTTCAAGTTTACTATAGCATGCCCTCGGCCCAGAGGAGGGGTCCATTCAGTTAGGGAGTTTAGAATTTTATTTTTGGTTTATAAATATGACAACATACCCCTTCTCTAACCTAGAGATGAAAGTTTGGAATGGGAAAAATATCTAGCTGCTTTCATGAAGTTCATTATTTTCATCATGATCATTACTATGGCCTCAAGAAAACTATATTACATAGATAATTTTGAAGCAAAAAAACAAACAAACAAAAAAAACCAAACACTGCTATTCATCTTAGCATATAATGAGTTAAAAATCCCCATGATTGGACGGGCATGGTGGGTCATGCCTGTAATCCTGACACTTTGGGAGGCTGAGGCAGGTGGATCACCTGAGATCAGGAGTTCAAGACCAGCTGGCCAACCTGGTGAAACCCCATCTCCACTAAAAACAAAAATTAGCCAGGCGTGGTGGCACGAGCCTGTAATCCCGGCTACCAGTGAGGCTGAGGCAGGAGAATCGCTTGAACCCAGGAGGCAGAGATTGCAGTGAACAGAGATCTCGCCACTGTACTCCAGCCTGAGCAACAAGAGTGAAACTTGGTCTAAAAAAAAAAAAACAAAATCCATGATTGAGGACAATTGAGTGCTCACTCATGGTAAAAAAACAAGTGTTTTTTAAACACTTAGGACACATCAGCTCTTAACGCACAAAGTCTTCTCAATAATCATCTAAGACAAGTCCTTAATCCTGTTTTGCAGGTGAGGCCGCAGTAGTTCTGCCTTGTTAAAGAACTTGTCTCTGATCACATAGCTAGCAAGTGGCAGAACTCAAGTAGAACCCAGAATGTCACTCAGTCTGGAGTCTGAATTCTAGATCACTATATGCATGGTCCTCAGCCCCACCTGACTCTGCATTCTGTTTAATAATAGATAATGTGAAATCCCTGCTTTATCATCATGAAATAAAATTTATAGATAATATAAGTTGTCAAAAATGAAATTAAAATTAGTATTAGCTGTGAGTGAAATGTAAAAAAACAATAAAAGGAAAACATTGACAATAAAACAATGTGCACATGATTATGTAAATGTTCGGGCACAAGCTCGCTAGAAGATGGAACAAGGAAGTCAGATATTTGCCGCTGAAATTCCCTAAACATGACAGCTTTAAATAAGAATGACACAGACGGGCTTTATTGGTAGCGTTGTGGTCAGTGATGTGATATTCTAAAATAGTGAGAAAAACCTTGGTACTTTTCCAAATGAAACAAAGTGACCTCCTTTCTCAATTTTTGGGGCAAATGTATTCCAAGAAACTTCAGTGTAAATTAAAACTGAGTAAAAGCAACAACAGCACCAACTTTCGGTTCATGTGTTACCCAAATTAGGATCTAGTTTCAGATAAACAGATGTTCACCTACATGAATTTTCAGCAAGACAAACGGAAGTCATGGGATACACAGGCACGTCCTTCTAGGGCTAGACTGAATCACACTGTGTCTTTGTAACTAAATCCTCTTGCTTCTGCTCACGAAACCCTACAGGTTGAGTATCCCTTATCTGAAATGCTTGGGACCAGAAGTGTTTCAAATTTCAGCTATTTTCAGATTTGGGATGCTCAACCATGTCAGCATCACTCCAATCATTGTGACAACCAATAACTCCCCCACAAATATCCTAAACGTCC
Organism: Hoolock leuconedys; assembly: GCA_023748175.1. Lineage (NCBI taxonomy): Eukaryota > Metazoa > Chordata > Mammalia > Primates > Hylobatidae > Hoolock > Hoolock leuconedys. The sequence goes on along the minus strand of JAKGGE010001500.1, from coordinate 17,499,422 downwards.
TGGGGCAGTGCCACCTCCATAGTCACTCTCATATGACCTCATGAAGCATTTGTCCCTCTTGATAAAAAATAATCAAATTTCTTACTTTTTAACTCAGAACCACAGGCTCATCAATCACACAAACAGTATTGTATTATTTAAAATCATGATCATCTATTGTACAAATAGGACTAAGAAGGGATTCAAGTTTAACTAGAAATTGATATTATTAATACAAGAAAATGTACCTCTTATTCAGAGACCACTATTACCTTTTATCGTCTAAGCAGCCTCTTTGGAAAAGAGTAAAGTCTAATACTCAACAGGCATACACAGCTTATAGAGACAGACAAGTTACTTAGAACTTTCAAAATGTTTTATGTTTTCTATTAAATATAGTTTTTGAGTAAATATATAACGTTGAAAGGTTGATTATTCGAGGGTGCTCTGCCACGCTTGACTGAATCAGTATCATTTGGTTTGATCCACAGAAAATTTCTTTTAGCAAAGTCATTCTTTCACAGATCATGTCTCTTTATATTTCCTAGCATGAAAAGCCATGTATCCATTGCTTTGAAAAATGATGTTGTCTATTGTTTCTGTTTTATATTTATAAGCATGTGTATGTTTATGTATGTATACTTCTACATCCATGTATAGCAAAACAAACTATGTAAATAATTGTGATTTTAGTGTATAGTGAAGAAATGTCAAAAACTTTATATAATCATTTTGAAGTAGAAAAGGCGGCCGGACGCGGTGGCTCACGCCTGTAATCCCAGCACTTTGGGAGGCCGAGGCGGGCCATTCTCGACACCATCCTGGCTAACACGATGAAACCTTGTCTTAAAAAAAAAAAAATTTAAACCAGGCAGAATAGTGGCGGGCGCTTGTAGTCCCAGCTACTTGGGAGGCTGAGGCAGAAGAATGGCGTGAACCCGGGAGGCGGAGCTTGCAGTGAGCCGAGATCACGCCACTGCACTCCAGCCTGGGCGAGAGAGCGAGATTCCATCTCAGAAAAAACATAAAAAATAGCCAGGTAGGATGCATCTCTGGACGGGGTTGAATGATGGGGTTGAAACCGGGAAGAGGCAGGGAAAGCACCTTTATAAGACACGCCCACCAGCGCCATGACAATTGACGATTGCCAAAGCAACACCAGGAAATTACCACCCCTTGCAATGGCAACACCCAGAAATTAGCGTCTATTTTCTGGCTATTTCTGAATAACCTTCCCCTTAATTAGCGTGTCATTAAAAAGGGGTATGACTGCAAAAACTGCTCCTAGGCTGCTACTCTCAGCGCACTGCCTGTGGTGTAGCCCTGCTCTGCAGGAGCAGTCATGGAGCTCTAACACTGCCATCCCCTCAGTAAAGCTGTTTTCTTTTATACCTGGTTCCCTCTTGAATCCCTTCCCAGTGAAGCCAAGACCTGCCCTGAATCAGCTTCATTCGATCCATACAACAGTCCTAAAACGTGAATATTAGTAACCTCCTGCTACCAACGAGAAACTGATACTCAGAGAAGATAGGCAGTTCCTCCAAGTCCTTCAACCAGGACACAGGCAAACCACCGTTCCAAGCCAGCTACGGCTGGCTTTGCAGCATGTGGCTTTTCCATTAGGCTTCACAAATAAATTTAATAAGGTCAATTGGACTAGGGATACTAATTCATCTCACCGAAGGTAAATTAGAAGAAATAGAACCCTTACAGTGGACCTTGAAACTCATGAAAGCACACCTGCTTGGATAATGTTCAACCACCCACCTCAAACTACCTGTAACGTACCTCTGAACAACCAGGATGCTCCAAGCAAACAATTTTCAAACCAGTATTCTAGAGCTCAAAAGAGAAGCTAAGATGAATGATCTTATCTTTGGAAGTAAAAAAAATAAGCTCTTCACTTGTTAGAACTTTAAAAACTATAGTTATAAAGACTTTAAAATACAGAAAAAAACTCATTTAATAGAAAACATTAGGATTCCAACTTACATGTATTCAATGATTAAAAAAATACAAACTCATAGAAAGAAGGAGGATTAAAAAGGTAAAACTCAAAGTGCCAGTGTTTATGTTTCAAAAACTAGAGTAGTGTTAGTATCTATTACGTTCCATCCTCTCTTTACACTTTAAACTGACTTACATCTCATAGGAGTGCTCAGAAATTGGTGCTATTTTGTTCATTTTGCAGATCCAGAATTTAAGACAAGGCTAGTTGTTTGTACAAATATTACACAATGTAACAGAACTAGGGCATAAATCCAATTCTGCCACCCAAAAGTCTGTGCTCAAAATAACTTGAATTGTGGGCAATTGTCTTTCCCTTCACTATTGTCTTGTATTTAAAGGAGATTATATTATATTTCTAATAAAAAATGACTTATAACAATGGGTTTATTTTAGATAAAATAAAAAAAGAAACCTGCATCCCATAACTGACTTGCAGGTGTGAATTACTTAGGTTCTATATGAAATGCAAAATAGAAGAGCATACATTCATCCATTGAATTTGTTTCATGGAGAAAATTTAGTTTAGTTAATTCTTGACAAAAAGTAGAATTGAAAAGAAACACCCGTTCATAGGTTGGCTAATAAGAAAACCATTTTTTACAAGTGCTAATTAATTAATGCAAGGTAGTTAGATAGTGCCTAGCACATCATAAGTGCTTATAAGTGTACTTTGCTATGACTGATTATAATTATATAATGGGAGCTCAATCAGTGGTTCTTGTTTTGAGGATGACTTTTCTGTGGTTGAACAGTTGTTGCCTATTTCTTCCCATCTGAAGAAACCATCTGTGTCCTAAATAAAACAATGATCCTTTAACAGATCCTAAATAGTTTTAAGCTCAAGCGATAAACTCATGGGAAAATTATAAGTCCAAAAGTTTAATTTGTATTCTATAGACAAAATGACTGATTGGCAGAATATTTTGCAGAATTTTGGCAAGTAGCAAATTCTTTGAAAAGAATTTCAAGATGGCTATGCCATCACATGGTTCTTAAAATACAAATGCACACAAGTGGGTCTTTCTTCTGGTAAAAGCCACACATAAGAAATAGACATATGATCATATGCTTGGAATGTGACCTTACAGTAAAAATGCCTTCTTTTTATCACCAGTTTGTAATTTTGAAAACAAAATGCACCATTTCACAACAGGAAACCACTGGGGATGATGAGGAGCATAAAATATGTTCAAATAAATTAAGCTTGTTTAATATGTTTTGACTCTTCCATTTTTGTTTTCTCCTCCTGAAGTACATGCTTTTTGTTTGTAGCTGTTGCACGGGAAAAAATGAGTGCCTTATGTGCGTGAGAGACCTGCCATATGATTACCTGGAGGAAATTAAGATGATGAACAATGTAATAAGGCAAATGGAATGTTGAGCAATTATTCAGGAAATCTGATTGGCCAACGTACAGGGTAGTAATTCCTTAGACATTCCATTCTCAGAGAGACCTTGTACTTCCCACAGAGATGTGAAAAAATCCCCTTGCCTATAGAACCGCCATGGGAAGTCAATGCAAATCAGTGTACTTCCTCTTGTTCTGCATAAAGGAACCTGAAGGGCAAAGAACATGTGTCACAAAAGCACCGTGGGAGCCTGTCATTATTACTACTAATAAGAATAAATGGAAACTTTGCATACATAAACAAATCCTAAGAGGTATATATTTTTCCTTAGCTTTTAAAATCAATGGGATCAGGGCATTTTCTTGGGATTAATCTACTGGGGTTTTTTGCTACTTTGAAATGAACAAAGTTGAGTCAGTCATTAATCCCCAAGAAATTCTGTGCCTCTCTGTCGCTGGACTGACATGTGGATTGTTGCTCCCCTTTGGACTCAAACAAGGTGCTCCAAAAACTCTAGCCTGATCACATAATTAAAAAACAAAACAAAATTAAAAAACAAAAAAAACAGCAAAGGTACTCCCAGCTTCTGGGGTTATATCGTGGAGTTCAGAACCTAAATAAAATTTACTAAGGACAGTTTTATATTAAGAACCTTTCAGGGCTTCTAGTAGCTGCAATTCCAACATTTTGTGAAGAGTAGAATTGCAGCTGCCAACCTGCCCAGGCACCTTTTGCTTCAGTAGGCAGTAGAATAACTCCCAGAGGATCAAAAGCAAACGCATTATGTGGCTTTTTGCCGAATGTGTGTTCACTGCCAGGCATCAACCCTCACCTGGGGGAAAAAGAAATCTCTATTATGGAAGAGTATATCACCAGTAGCAACTGTTCTCACAGAGGTGGACATACACGGGTGTGAGTATTGACTCATCAGAATACAGGTGTGGTGGGAGAACAATTATAATTCAGGCAATAGCTAAATGTGAATTTTAATGACGATATTCAATAGTCATTAAATATGGCATTAGACATGAGGATTAAAGGTTGGTGTTTCTATGTGAACATTGCATGAGTTATTTTAGTTCTAATTATTAGAAGAATAACTAGAATTAATAGATATATCTGTACCAGTAAAATTATTTAGTTTTTTTGATATTTCTTTGAATCCATTTGTCAGAGGTGTTTGAACCAAAACAACTCCATCTTGAATAGGGGCTAGGTAAAATGAGCCTGAGACCTACTGAGCTTCAATCTCAGACGGTTAAGGTATTCTAAGTCACAGGATGAGATAGGAGGTCGGCACCAGATACAGGTTATAAAGATCTTGCTGATAAAACAGGTTTGCAGTAAAGGAGCCGGCCAAATCCCACCAAAACCAAGATGGCGATGAGAGTGACCTCTGGTCATCTTCGCTGCTACACTCCCACCAGCCCCATGACAGTTTACAAATGCCATAGCTGCATTAGGAAGTTACCCTATATGGTCTAAAATGGGGAGTCATGAATAATTCACCCCTTCTTTAACATTTAATTAAGATATAACCATAAAAGTGGGCAACTAGCAGCAGCACTTGGGGCTGCCCTGCCTATGGAGTAACCATTCTTTCTTCCTTTACTTTCTTTGTAAACTTGCTTTCACTTTACTGTATGGATTCACCTCGAATTCTTTCTTGTGAAAGATCCAAGAACTCTCTTTTGGGGTCTGGATTGGGACACCTTTCCAGTAACACATTTATTAAAGATTAGTGAATTTGCATTTGTACTATTTTTCTGTTACATTGATGGAATAACTAATTTGGTTGTTAAAAGTTTTTAACCATAAAACCGTTTACATGAAGGAACTCACCTTGGAATCTGTGATTCTCCTCCCCAAACCCCATGAACCTTTCTCTCATGGGAGTTTTTTCTTTTGAACTAAAGTGCCCAGACACAAGTTCCCGCAAGAGGTCAAACACTAATAATGAGAATAGATGCAAAAGCTGAGGTCATAGACCAATTATTTTTTACATACCATTACTAAAAATGACAGTTTTGAAAGGATTTCACTTGTTTTCTTTATCATTCAGGGTACACCTACCAAAGGCAGGAAAATCTAAAAATTCTTGTTTCCTCAAAGACAATGTGGCAAAGAAGAAAGGAGATTTTCGTTTTTCTTTTTTCTTTTCTTTTTTTTTCTTTTTGAGATGGAGTTTTGCTCTTGTTACCCAGGCTGGAGTGCAGTGGTGCGATTTTGGCTCACCGCAATCTCCTCCTTCCAGGTTTAAGCGATTCTCCTGCCTCAGCCTCCTGAGTAGCTGGGATTAAAAGCATGTGCCACTACACGTGGCTAATTTTTTTTTTTTTTTTTTTTTTTTGTATTTTTAGTAGAGACGGGGTTTCTCCGTGTTGGTCAGGCTGGTCTCAAACTCCCGACCTCAGGTGATCTGCCTGCCTTGGCCTCCCAAAGAGCTGGGATTACAGGCGTGAGCCACTGCGCCTGCCCAGCCAGAAAGTAGATTTTCTGTGAAAGTAATTCACCTACCCCACACTCTATTTCCTACCTGTAGGAACTCTCTTGATTTTAGTTATATGCTCTAAAAACTTACTGATAGTACTAGCTTGGACTTCTTTGGCATTTTATAGTTTTCAAACACTTTCTTATGTAATCTCAAATATCCTCATCCCCATTTTTCTAATGAGGAAACTATAATGAGGGAAAACTAGAAAACTCCCTAACATCTAAAAAAGTGAAAGATGATTAGTTAGATGTACAGCATACGTCAGGTGAAAGTTTTTCCTCTCATTTTCTCATTAGACCAGGCTCCTTCTCTCACCTTTGGGAAGATAATAGTGCAGGACCCAGGCTTTTACGAACTTTCCTCCTACTCCAAATCTTGTGATGGAGGTAGAAAAGGGGAACAGATTCATTAAAGGTTGAGGAAAAGAAAAATTGTTCAATGTTTTATGCATTTTCAAAAACAACTGGAAGCAGACAATTGGGAGGGTTACATGAGACAAAAACAATAGGCTTAAATTGACCTACAACTTGAAAAGAACTTAACAATTGCTCTAAAACCATAGTTATGACTAAAAGAACTTGAATATATACTTCCCCTGTTTTTTTTTCCTTATTTTCCCCTTGTATTAATCAATGACATCAACAACCACCTGATTCTCAGGATAGAGATATTCATGTTTTCTTCAATGATTTCCTCTTCTTCTGCTCCTGTTTATTGTACTTGGTCAGTTACCATGTGTCTTAATCCATTCAGATTGCTATAAGAAACACCATAGACTGAGTGGCTTATAAACCACAAAAATTCATTGCTCACAGTTCTAGAGGCTGGGAAGTCTAAGATCAAGGAACTGGCAGATTCAGTGTCTGGTGAGGGTCTGTTTCCTAGATCATAGATGCTACCTTCTTGCTGTGCCCTTACACTGTGGAAGGAGGAAGGCAGATCTCTAGGGTCTCTTTATTAAGGGCACTAATCCTATTAAGGAGGGCTCCACCCCCATGACCTAATCACCTCTTAATGACCCCACCTCCTAATAGACTTGCACTGGGGATTAGCAACATAGGAATTTTAGGAGAACAAAAATATTCAGGCTGTAGCACCAGGCTTTGCTATTTCTTGTCACTTATCCCTCTGACTTTGGAGACCCATTAGTAATATCCAGGATTAATCCTTCAGTATTTCCCATCTGAACAACTGAGGTAATCGTCCTGTGCGTTCGATGCTTCAAGTCTCCCACCAGTCACTTTCCTAAAGTCCAGGTCAAACCATGACTTGATGTGGGAACTATCATGGCATGGTTTGACCTAGGGCAGTGGTTTCCAAATGAGAGTGTATCAGAAGCAACAGGAGATCTCGTTAACACAGATTTCTTGGCCCAACCCCCAGAGTTTCTGATTTAATTGGTCTGAGTGGGAGCCTAAGAACTTGCATTTCTAACAAGTTCTCAAGTGATGCTAATGGTACTGGTCCCAAGATCACACCAGGAGAACTATTTACTTTGAAAACTACATCCTAATCCCCAACCCCAATTGACATTTTAAGCCTCAGCCCTCACTAAGTCAATTCATAATTAATATAATGGAGCCTAGTAGGGTACTTTCCATTTGTGTGATACGTCATACAATTTAACACAGTAACATCGCTTATTTAGATAGCTCCAGAGTCAGATGTCTGGGATTCTAGAGCTGCCTCTAGCCTCTAATAGCAGTATGACCTTGAGTGGTTTATTCATTAGTTTTCATCTGAGCTTTCTCAACTGCACAAAAGAGATAATAGTACGGACCGACCTAAAATGAGAATCAGTATTCAGTGCCTTGTAAGCATTCAATTAGCGCTGGCTGCTATTATTATTTATATTTGAGATGCCTTTTAGATGCCAAGCCTTGAGCCATTTTCCTTCAGATGTTTTAGTTCTAATTCTTAGCATACTTCTGTAATGTAGGTGTTGCTTCCCCCATTTTAATAGGGAAAGCTCACAGAAGTTAAAATTATATCTAATTTATCGAAACCATCATTCTCAGCAAACTATCGCAAGGACAAAAAACCAAACCCCACATGTTCTCACTCATAGGTGGGAATTGAACAATGAGAACACATGGACACAGGAAGGGGAACATCACACACCGGGGACTGTTGTGGGGTGGGGGGATGGGGGAGGGATAGCATTAGGAGATATACCTAGTGTTAAATGACGAGTTAATGGGTGCAGCACACCAACATGGCACATGTATACATATGTAACTAACCTGCACATTGTGCACATGCACCCTAAAACTTAAAGTATAAAAAAAAAAAAAGATGTGTCTTTTTCATGAATCTTGTTGACCATTTTCTATCTTTGATCTTGGCATTCCCCCATTTTTCATTCCTCATAATTCTGTACATCACAAGATCAATCAAGTAGAATTCTTCAATTTGGGCATTCCCTGAATAGTGCTTTGCTGCACTTCTGCTATAGCATGCCTTCACTCTGTCTCGGTGCCCTGTCTAGCCAAACCAGTATATAAGAAACTTTCTGGCAGCTTCATTTCCTGGGAAACCTTCCACCTCTTACAGTGACTAAATGAGGATTCTGCTTAGCATCAGTTCTCAAATGCTTGATGACTTTGAAAACTAAATTATAACAAAAATATAAATTAAAACTAAGCTTTATATGGACTCTCCATTCACAGTTTTGATTCTGATAACCTGAGATGAAATTAACAGTGAAATTTTTTAAATGGCTAAATTCTGCTAAGTCATTTAACTCGGACATATCTAGTAGAATTCAGCCAATTCAAAATCAGCCATTGTGTCAGTGAGGGTTTATTTATCCCTTCCTCAATCTCTGTGTATGGCTAGCTAAAGTGAAAGCAAAGTGAAGTTAATCCCCAAAACAGCAATCTCTATTTCTAGTCTAGATATCAAAGATGAATACATATGTAAAAGTAAAAAATTATTGCCCGTAATGTTTTGGATGTATCTGTTGAAAGTGTTTGTTGGACAGTTGTAAGCATTTCTCTTGTTTTTAAGTAGCAATAGATACATAATTTCTTCATATTTACTGCTTTAGGATACATGCTTTAAAAACAAAATTTTTGATTTTGAAAATTTTCAAGTTATTATATCTAAAGAACTAGTTCAGAGTTCACATCTCTCAAAACATATATATATTATGTATATATATTAAATATATGTCTGTATATATGTATAATATATATCTGAATATATGTATTATATATCTATATATGGATAATATATATCTGCACAATACATATCTGCATAATATCTGAAATATATACATATATATATGTAATATACCTCTGCTTTTCTATCCTAAACTCTAATTTAAGTCTTTGCAGAAACTCAGATGTCTTTACCATGGGATTTATTTCTTGTTTTTAAGATATACAATGTAAACGTTATCTAGGATTTTGTTTTCTTAAGTTTTTGCTTACTTTCCACTGACTAAATTATCAGTCAATATTTTCTACATCCTTAATAGTAAGGAGTTCCTATGATAAAATCAATAAATAGCACACCCAGAACTTTTGCATTATGAAAAAAATAATATATAGGATCTTGCATCCCAATTAGGTGGAACAAATATGTTGCAATTTGTAATTATTATAGCTATTACCATTCTTTTTAATGAATCCATTCTCAAATTAAAGTTCTCTTTGGTTTATTCACAGTATTGTAAGGACTGTTATAAAAAATGAGCAAGGCTTTCAACATTTATAATAAAAGCTGAATGACTAAACAGACCTACATTTTTTTATTTGCATTAATGAGTTCATCCCCAAATATATATGCAATAATATATAAAATTAAGTTATAAATGTAGGGATGTGCTCCAAGTCACCAAGAAAATCTGCATGCAAATGCATAATAATCACAAATCTACAATATTACAATATTAAAAAATACCCACAATTAAATTATCATGTGGAAATAATCATAATGTTATTGGAAACTCAATTATTGTGGCAACCCTTGTCGGGGAATTAGCAGAGTATGGCAAAGGCAAGTCAGACCTGAATTCATCAAATATATATTATCACAATATTACATGTTCACTTCGATTCCATGCAAAGACAAACATCCTCTCTCTCACTAGTATCTGCTCAATGCATTTGTATTATTCATGAACAACTCTGTGATCTATTATACATACAAAACTGATTGTACGCTTCTTGCCGCAGGCTACAATGCAGAGACACAGAATTAATTTTATTATATACACATGCATGATAATTGTGAAGGATTCGGTCAAATACCAAACTCTGCTCCTGTGCTCCATTATTCCACTTTCCAAAAAAAAAAAAAAAAAAAAAATAAAGGTCTAAGGTCAGCAGCAATTTCTCTTCATGACAGTGAAACTCTGTCATTTAGAGTAGAAAGTTCCTGGATATTAATGAGCCCTGAATTGTGAAGAATTGTCCACACTCCTTTCTACCAAAGCAAGCAAACAAGTTCATTATTGATACCATAAAACTTGAGTCCAAGTGACATAACTATTAGAAATATTTGGGAATTGCTGGTTGTAGTTACCTTGTGTCTGGGCAGTTCTCCTGCAGGGGTGACTGGATGAGATTTTAAGATCCTTACCAACATATAGCAGGATTTAAAGGTAACATCAGTTTGCAACTTCAAAGGGTGGTTCGTCCTTCCCTCTTTGACCACTTCCTCCCTTGTGCTAATATGAAATATTTCTGTTTCCTTTCCTAAATCGTAAACTCCATGAAGTCCTTGTTTACTTTTGATTTTTTCATCTTTCTGTCCCTAATGCCTTGCAGAGTGTTACGGACATACAGGAAAATAAATATTTATTTCATAAGTTCAAGATATTCCAGTACTGCTGTCCATCATAATCTTATTTTTTGAATGGTCTCTGCTGGCACTGCCCAACAGAAACATAACGTAAGCCACAAGTGAAATTTTAAATTTTCTGGTGCCTAGGCTAAAAAAAAAAAGGTTAAAAAAAAAAAAGGTAATGTTAATCTCTTTTTTTTTCTCACTTCCTTTTTTTTTTTTTTCCTCAGATGGAGTCTTGCTCTATCGCCCAGGCTGAAGTGATCTCGGCTCACTGCAGCATCTGCCTTCCTGATTCCAGCAATTCTCCTGCCTCAGCCTCCTGGGTAGCTGGAATTACAGGCCTGTGCTACTGCACCCAGCTATTTTTTATATTTTTAGTAGAGACAGGGTTTCACCATGTTGGCCAGGCTGGTCTTGAACTCCTGACCTCAGGTGTTCCGCCCGCCTTGGCCTCCCAAAGTGCTGGGATGACAGGTGTGAGCCACAGTGCCTGGCCAGTAATGTTAATCTAATGATATTTTATTTAATCCATTATATTTAAATTATTACCCATTCAATACATACTCAATATGAAAAATTATGAGTGAGATAATTTACTTCAAAATTTGCTGTGTATTTTATATTGATTAATACAAGCATATATCAGTTAAGACTAGTCACATGTAATTGTTCGGTATCCACATGTGGCTAGTGGCTACCATATTGGACTATGCAAGCCTATTATCTGGTTAATGCACTGAAGCTAACCAGTTAAGCCAGTTTATGTGTGTGTATTCAAGATGAGCTGATTAGCTACTGCTTTCAATTTTCAGCTGAATTTCTACATGTCATATAAGTATCGCCTCAGGATCAGATAACTTTTTTCTCTAATTAGAGCAAATAAAAATAAGAAATCACTTTAAACTGTATGAAAAGGTATTACTTTGTTTTTGTTATAGGTGATTCTTCTAGAAATGGTGGATGAGAATGCCAGTCTTACACACACTAGACTCCACTTACATTACTTGAGTAAAAGGTGTATATGAAACAAATTGTATCAGAGCAAGTGAACCTAATTTGCAGTCAGACAAATCTAGAGCTAAATGACATCTCTGCCTATTGGGCCATTTAGTATATATTTCTGAGCCCCAAGATCTTAATCTATCAAATGTAATAATATCTAGTTATTGGGCATGTTGTGAGAATTAAATGAGATACAATATGCTTAGTACAATATCCGCCATGTGTTAGGCACTCAATAAATGTTAACTATTATTATTTTTTCATAATTGTTTTTATGATTACTTAAAACTCCCGTTCGAATCACCTAATTCTTTCCATGTAGGTCTTCTTAAACATTAGAATTTAAAAACCAGTCCTTCTGGTTCCCAACTGGAGAGACAAACTATGGCAAACTGAGTAAACTCCATGTGGAAAATCATCCAAGCACCACGTGCAGACTCTCACTTAAATGCTTTTTTTATGTTGAAGATGTTTCCCTCTCTACGTACAGACTGGGCAATACAATCAATAGTTTTTAGGGGATCCTTTTCAGTATTTTTATTGATCAGGACCATGATAAAGAAAGATCTGTTTGAGGCTAGTGAATAGAAAGTCCTCTGCTTCACTGAAGTTTCTTTGATAACACAGAGAGGCTTTGGACAAAAGTTTAGGAGCATTCCATTTAAAACACCCATGTCCTGTTTTCCTGTCATATTGAAGTTACCATATACATTCAAGTATTCCTTTTTGTTTTAGTGTAGAAGCACAATGAACATGCTCTGCACATTTCTAATGCAGTGACAATGGGTATGTTTTCTGCATCTTCACCTAGTCTCACATATACAGAATAGATAGGTATTGACTGACTTTAGAAATCTAGCTTTCAGTTTTCCCAGCACCATTTATTAAATAGGGAATCCTTTCCCCATTGCTTGTTTTTGTCAGGTTTGTCAAAGATCAGATAGTTGTAGATATGTGGCATTATTTCTGAGGGCTCTGTTCTGTTCCATTGGTCTATATTTCTGTTTTGGTACCAGTACCATGCTGTTTTGGTTACTGTAGCCTTGTAGTATAGTTTGAAGTCAGGTAGTGTGATGCCTCCAGCTTTGTTCTTTTGGCTTAGGATTGACTTGGCAAAATTGGATCCCTTCCTTACACCTTATACAAAAATTAATTCAAGATGGATTAAAGACTTAAATGTTAGACCTAAAACCATAAAAACCCTAGAAGAAAACTTAGGCAATACCATTCAGGACATAGGCATGGGCAAGGACTTCATGTCTAAAACACCAAAAGCAGTGGCAACAAAAGCCAAAATTGACAAATGGCATCTAATTAGACTAAAGAGCTTCTGCACAGCAAAAGAAACTACCATCAGAGTGAACAGACAACCTACAGAATGGGAGAAAATTTTTGCAATCTAGTCATCTGACAAAGGGCTAATATCCAGAATCTATAAAGAACTCAAACAAATTTACAAGAAAAAAACAAACAACCCCATCAACAAGTGGGCAAAGGAGATGAACAGACACTTCTCAAAAGAAGACATTTATGCAGCCAAAAGACACATGAAAAAATGCTTATCAGCACTGACCATTAGAGAAATGCAAATCAAAACCACAATGAGATACCATCTCACACCAGTTAGAATGGCGATCATTAAAAATTCAGGAAACAACAAGTGCTGGAGAGGATGTGGAGAAATAGGAACACTTTTACACTGTTGGTGGGACTGTAAACTAGTTCAACCATTGTGGATATCAGTGTGGCAATTCCTCAAGGACCTAGAACTAGAAATACCATTTGACCCAGCCATCCCATTACTGGGTATATACCCAAAGGATTATAAATCATGCTGCTATAAAGACACGTGCACACGTATGTTTATTGTGGCACTATTCACAATAGCAAAGACTTGGAACCAACCCAAATGTCCAACAATGATAGACTGGATTAAGAAAATGTGGCACATATACACTGTGGAATACTATGCAGCCATAAACAAGGATGAGTTCATGTCCTTTGTGGGGACATGGATGAAGCTGGAAACCATCATTCTCAGCAAACTATCGCAAGGATAAAAAAACAAACACCTCATGTTCTCACTTATAGGTGGGAATTGAACAATGAGAACACATGGACACAGGAAGGGGAACATCACACACCGGGGCCTGTTTTGGGGAGGGGGGAGGGATAGCATTAGGAGATATACGTAATGTAAATGACAAGTTAATGGGTACAGCACACCAACATGGCACTTGTATACATATGTAACAAACCTGCACGTTGTGCACATATACCCTAAAACTTAAAGTATAATTTTAAAAAATGAATAAATAAATAACTAAAAAGAAATCTAGCTTTCAAAAGCAGATGACTGCATGAGTATTTCCTGGAAATATTAATAGAGAATTTCAAAATGCCAAAGGCTTATAAAAATGTCTTTAAAATAGTTTGTTCAAATGAGACATCTTTATAACTTATTTCAGCTCCTTTAGAGTGAACCTGACACCGTTTCCCCTGTTAAATTTTTGGCTCTCATATTACCAAAGAAAGTGGGCATTTGACAAACAAATGTGCAGGAATAGCAGGTGAGAAGGGCATAAGATCATGTGCAAATCTGTTTAAAATTAGACATTCAGTGTTGTAGAGTCAAAACTATGTTCTCCTGTGTTTCTTACAAGGGCACATACTTCATGGGTTTAATCATGGTTTGCTGTAGAGCATTTGTAACACTTTCTGTGAAGCACTGTTGATACAATAAAGCTTTTTCCAACAAGTAACAGCATGATGGTGGCAAAGGTGAGGCTCTGGGAGGAAATTTTAGGAGTTCATCCTTACCATTTGTTAGCTCCATGGCTTCCTGACAAGCTTAGTTATTGCTTCTCTAACTTTCCACAAACTTTGCAGACCCTGCCGATTTATTTTTTTTGTTGTTTTCTTTTAACTGGTTCTCCATATCCATGGAATTTAGCAGCTTGCTTCCTTCCTTCCTCTCTCTCTTTCTCTCTTTCTTTTTCTTCTTTTTTTTTTTTTTTTTTTTTTGAGACAGAGTATCACTCAGTTGCCCAGGCTGGAGTGCAGTGGTGCAATCTCAGCTCACTGCAATCTCTGCTTCCTGGGTTTAAGCAATTGTCCTGTCTCAGCCTCCCAAGTAGCTGGGATTACAGGCACATGCCACCATGCCTAGATAATTTTTGTAATTTTTTAGTAGAGGCGGGGTTTCACAATGATGGCCAGGCTGGTCTCGAACTCTGACCTCAAGTGATCTGCCCTCTGAGCCTCACATGTACTGGGATTTCATGCATGAGCCACTGTGCGTGGCCAAAAAAAAGTTTCTAATAGCTAAACTAAAAAAAGTTTTTAAAAAGAGATACATATCTCTTTCTCATCTATATGATATATGAGAGATACATGAGATATATATGTATATATGAGATTCTTTTATATATGAGAGATACATGAGATATATATGTATATATGAGATACATATATATACACATGTGTGTGTGTATAAACATATGTATATATACATATATATCTCACATATACGTATGTATCTCCTACACATATGTATACACATATGTACATATGTGTGTGCATGTATGTGTGTATATATGAGATACATATTATATATACACATGTGTGTGTGTATAAAGTATATATGAGATACATATATATACACATGTGTGTGTGTATAAACATATGTATATATACATATATGTATCTCACAGATACATATGTATCTCCTACACATATGTATACACATATGTACATATGTGTGTGCATGTATGTGTGTATATATGAAACTAACAGCATCCTGCCATATAGCTAGTGGTAACAGAGAAGAAATTTTAAATGCACTTTTATTGTTGGCCTGAGTTTTCTCTTTTTTCCTGGAAGTCTAGGCCAGCGTTGTCCATATGAAATCCAATGTGAGTCACTAGTATGAGCTATCTGTGTAATTACAAATTTTCTAATAGTTAAACTAAAAATCGTTTTAAAAAATTAAGGTGAAATTAACTTTTCTTTTTTTTTTTTTTTTTTTTTTTTTTTTGGGCCAGGGTCTCATTCTGTCACCCAGGCTGGAGTGCAGTGGCACATTCATGGCTTACTGCAGCCTTGACCTCCCAGTCTTAAGTGATCTTCCCCCTTCAGCCTCACACCTCCTAGTAGGTGGGACAGGTGAGCACCACCACACCCGGCTACTTTTTAATCATGGCTTTTATTTAACCAAATATATCTTAAATCTTATCATTGCAAGAGGAAAGCAATATAAAAAAAATTAGTAAGATACTTACACCTCTTTTTGTACTAAGTCTTTACAATCCTGTGTGTGTTTTTCCCTTACAGCACTTCCCATCGCAGAGTAGTCACATTCAAGTGCTTCTTAGCACACATGCCTGGCTGGTGGCTACCACACTAGACCCACAGTTCTAACCCAACTCTTTGGCCTTTCTTAGCCTGAACTGCAGAATACTGCTACTAACAAACGAAACAAAGCTCTGCCCCCACAAAGCCCTGCTGCTGAATGCTGACTGACATTTGAACAAAGAAAATGTCCTTATATTTAAGCATCAGAACTATTACTTTTCTAATACCTCGCAACCCTTGGGTCACTTCAAGCCATTTCTCATGATTTGCATTAGGTGTTCTTTGAGACACAACATTAATCCAGTAATAATTAAAATGATATACTGTACTATTAACATTCTCAGATCTTTAAAGCAAAGTGATCTATGCCTGCAGCACTGCCCAGGCTGGCTAATTAAACAGCATACAGTTGTAAATGGCTATTGTAAGCAGTTCCCTACTTAAAAATACAGCTCTGGGAAGTGCAGTTTATAGTGACAGGGGCCCTTCCAGGATTGATCAGCTTTAAATAGAAGCCGATGCAGCACATAGCAAACTTTACTTGAGAGGCTGGTATCTTGCTTTGCTGCCAATGTGAGGCTTTGGTTTTAACCCTGTTGGTTTGGCTCCTGTTGAATGACGGGCCCTGGGCTGTGTAAGCTGGACACCCTGTGGGGGCTGAGGTTGCAGGATGGATCCTCCCCTTGCTCTTTCTCATGTGAGTCAGCATTCCTGGGAGACGTAGCCAACCATCCCAACAAGAGGAACACTGGCTCCAGTCCACCCAGCAACCTCTAATCTGCCATGATGGGACCTAGAGCCAAGGGATTTGGGTGTGTAAACTCAAAAAAAACTTGGCTCCATTCGCTCTCTTTCTTTCTGCAACGATTAGAACTGAATTATTTGCTTCTTGTTTTCCCTTTTCCCACTTGTTCCACCATTCATATCTAAGTGAGTAACTTCTCAAGTATTTCTACACTAATGTTTCCTGGTTCTAAACAGCCAGTGATAATTGAGTGGTCTCAATCCCTTGAAATGGAACTGAAAACCTGGAGGTAGTTACATCAGCAAAGAGGGAGTGGCAGCCTTTTTTGTACATTTCACTTCCTTTCAGGACCTTCCAGGGAAGACCTCAGATAAACTTTTTCAGTCCTAGGTAAAGCTGAAAGTCAACTGAGTACAGCTGCCATTTTTATTTCACCTTCTTCTTTCCATCTGCCAATCACCCAGCAGTGATCTTTAAGTCATCAGACATCGCTGTGCCTACCTCAAAGGTGTGTACAGTGGTGTATACAGTGCCTGGCACAGAGATAGACTCGATGAGTGACTGAATGAATGAATGAGCAAGTAAGTGATTAAGCGAACTCACATTACTATCAACTCAAAGTCACACTTTCTGGTGATCTCTCCTGAGTCTTAAATTTGCATTTTGATATTTCAAACATTATATAAAAAATGCTTTAAAAAACCCCCAAAACTACTAGGTTATAGAAGGTAGGTTGTCCTGTATTACTACTTCTGCTCTTCCTCAAGGTTCCCAATATTAGAGTCAATAAAAATATGTTTTCTTAGCTCAAGTATTAGGTGGAATTAAGAAAAAAAAGTACTGCTATATTAGAAAAGGAATTAGATTTGTGATTCAAAGATAAAATTACTGAAGATGAAATCTGAGTATGTGCTCTAAATAATTATTCCTCTAGGTATCCAGGTATTCAGAAATTCTATTTTTAACATCTGTCTGAATAAGTAGGGGGTTTGAGTTATCCCCATGCTTTTCAATCCATATAATTATAATTTACATTTACTTAGAGTTTCTATTTAATCTGAATAACACATACCCCTCTCCAGAGTATGATTCAGTGGACAATATACTAAACCTTTGGAGTGTTCAAGAGCATATCTTTCTAATGCCTCAACTTGCCCAAAGGAAGCATGAGCTGATCACCAAACAGATGCCCTGCAGTAATTAGATTTAAACCCAGGCTCCTGTTGAATGACGGAGGTTTACCACAGGTTTAAACCCCATCTGTATTTTATAAAAATATTCTGGACAATCCCTTTTGATCAGAATGGGTCTAATTGCAATAGCTGAAACTGTCAGAACTGTCAGGGAGGCCACATTCAAATATTGGAGGATATGGTCAAATCTAGAACAGACATTGTTGTAGGTTATTCCCCTAGAATAGGTGGCTTTCCCTGCCAGCTACATTGTATACTTTAGCAAAGAATTGCGAGGTTCTAGTTGGGCTTCAGCCTAATACAGACTGAGATTGTTGTATAAAATGTGACTTATAATAGAAGTAAAGAGGTGAAGATGATTTCACTTATATGTGGAACCAAAAAAAGTTGAACTCATACAAGCAGAGTAGAAAAGTGGTTGTCAGAGGGGCTGGGAAGTGGAAGGAATGGGAAGATGTTGGTTAAAGGGTATAGAATTTCAGTTAAATAGGAAGATTAAGTTCTGGAGATCTGTTATACAGCATGGTGACTACTGTTAATAACAAGGTATTGATAAAATTGCTAAGACAGTAGATGTTAAATGTTCTCACCAAAAAAAGAAATGACAAGTATGTGACATCATACTTAACTTTATGAATATGTTAACTTTATTTAATCATTTCACAATGTTTGTTTGTGTGTGTACGTGTGCATGTATATATCAAAACTGCTTGTACACCACAAATACATATAATTTTTATTTGATCAATTAAAAAATAAAAGTGTAAATAAAAACTGCTGAAGAATAAGGAGACAAAGAAATAGCACTTAGGGAGTAGGGTGAAAAAGCACTGAGAAATCAATTTTTTTCATTAGAATCTTCTCTAGGATACTTTGAGCATGGCGTTAAGTCCATTTTGCAGGACTCATAAGACTGTCTTATATACAGTATCAAAATATATACATAAAATGGGGTTAAAACAATGTCCAAATATTCAAGTCATAAGCACATAGCTTCTATTTTTTGGCATTAGGCAAACTTTTTATATAAAATCGATTAGGCAAGTGACCAAATAAATAGATGACTTTTCAAAGTAACTATTTTGACCTAATATAAACATAGGGCATCCAAAACGAAGCAGAATATGTGCATCACGGTGTTCTATTGTAAGGTATTTCCTGATTGGAGTGATATTTGAAACTATATAAGTAAAACAGCTAATTGTACTCTAGATATCACCTCCCCTAATTTATAAGTAATAGCATTTATTTAGACTGGTTTTAAACTGTTATTCTTTTTTATGCAATTAGTTTTTACACAGGACATAAATAAAATTAGCATCTATACCATTAGGTATCTTAAGGAAAATGCTGAACTGCAATTTTCTTTGTTTCTTGGATGAAACAAAAATCTATATATATATACACACACACATATATATACATATATACACACACATATACATATATATACTGTGATTAGTATAATTAGTTGTGTGCACAGTCACAGGAATGTGGAAATTTTCTTACCATTATTTAATTATCTACATTTCTGATGATATTCATTGATCTACCTGTATCGATTCTTACTTCAATCTATTCTCTTTTAAATGTCATCAAGTATATGACATTCAGATTATGCTAACTTTACTAACTCTAAGTTCTTACAAAGATGATTAATTTCTTCTGCATGAGAATTTTAGCCTCTAAATGTTGACTAAACCCATTTGGACATATATTTCCAATGATGACTAAATGCAGTGATATATTTTATCTAAACAGAAGTTCAGAATAACTTCTATATCCCATAGCCCTTACCATCAGTCTTAGTAAAAACAGATCAATAGAAAACAGTATAGCAGAACAGCAAACATAAATACTGAAACCTTATTTGTAGATGTTTGCTATAAATGTAATACCCACCAGACACAGGGAGAGATACTGAAAATAGCTTTCTTCTGTAGTAAGTACACTGCTCCTTGGGAGAAAGGTAAACTGCATTATGAGATTAAGATCAACACAGTGAAGTTACTTTCTAAGGGTCTCATACACCCAAGTTTATGTTGAGGAGGAAAATGTCCTTTTGGTAATTGAACTAAAAATCTAATGGACATGATGGATGCTTGATTGTATCCAAATGGCATGAAAGCATCCTAGGAATTCCATACAGAATTCAGTTAACTATTTTATGAAAGTGGGAGAAAAAATTGGAATAAAAATTTGAATTTCAAAAAATTGAAATTGAAATGTGAAGTGAATTGATCAGCTACTGTTTGAGTCCGTTTTGCATTGCTATAAAGGAATCCCTGAGACTGAGTAATTTATAAAGAGGTTTATTTGGCTCACAGTTCTGCAGACTATACAAGCATGGCACCAGCATCTGCTTGGCTTCTGATGAGGCTTAAGTAACTTATAATCATGGTAGAAGACAAAGGGGGAGCCAGCATATCACATGACGAGAGAAGAAGCAAAAGGGAGATGCCAGCCTCTTTAAACGACCAGCTCTCCCGTGAACGAACAGAGCGAGAACTCACTTATTACTTTGAGGACAGCACCAAGCCATTCATGAGGGATCCTCCCCCATGACCCAAATACCTCCCACAAGGACCTACCTCCAACATTGGAGGTCACATTTCAATGTGAGATTTGGAGGGGACAAATATTCAAACCGTATCACCTATTTTGGAAACATGTAGCTCAGAACATTATGGTGATTGGATTATAACATTTCGGCTCAAATATAAAACATGGGCTACTATGAAATCCAGGCATTTCACCATATAAACAGAAGTCTCATCTTGATTTCAAAGATTTTTTTCCTGCATTAGTAGCCCATTATTGTTCTGTATGTGTCTCAACCCTTTGTCTTCATGTGTCAAATTTACAACGTTGCTAAGAATATGACTCACATCCTTAAATACCACATATTCATGAAAAAAATCCTCGGAAAGTAAGTCATTCAATAAACTATTGGGGGAAATTTTTAAACTTAATAAAGAATACATTTTTAACAGGATAACTTGTCTCTCTTCGGACTGCCATGATTCTATCTGACAGACTTCCACAGAAGATATCAAAGATTTTAGCTGAATAAATAAACAAAAGACAAGACAGATAAACTGACTTCTCAGGCCCAAGATAGTGGCCTGTGTAACAATTTGGTCTTGGAGGCCTGATGTGAAAACCTCTTGCAGCCTCTGGGTAATGATGACTTCATTCCTGTCTCCCCCATAGCCATTCTCAGCCTTTCATCTTGTGGGCTTTCCTTATGCACTGCACATAATCGGCAAATCAGTGGGGTTTTCCATTTCTGTCTCTTCTTCATAATTTTTTTCCCCTTTACTAATCTATTCAATTCTCCAGCCCACTCATGTGATTTTGCATGATAAAAGTTACAACAGGGAGACTATTAAAATAGCAGCAAATACGTTCTTTAAGCCAGGTGTATGTCATGTTTTGACACGTATTGTCTCTCTTGATTATCACCACAACCATCCCAGCTAACTATTATTATTTTCTTATTAATCCCATTTTACATGTAAAAATGTTACACCAAAGAAACATAACTTGCAGGATAATCAAAGAAGGATTTTATTTTGATCTTTCATGTGTATTACATGGGGCTTGTTTTTCCCCTATGCTTGGATGCAATTTTTGACAAGTCCTCTGGTTTTTCTGCTTACAGGCAAATAATGAAATCAGTTTCTGCTCAGCGATTAAAAAGATCATCTCCACATAATGGTACCATCCTCACATTTAATAAGTAAGGGCTTCTTGCCATTGTCCAGCCCAGGCCTGTCTAGTAAGAGGGCTGGTTACTCTCCCCTCCCCTGCCTTATACATTACCTCCTCTTCTCCATCCCACCGAGCTTGGTTTCAGACCCTCAAGGATGGGAGAGAGGGAGAAGTTTGGGCAGAAGGGAAAAGAGCAAAACGTCTTATTAGATTAATATTGTTGGGAAATTGCGTTGGTTCTTGTTGAACTTGGCAGATATTTTATGTGACTCTTTTGTGGGTCATTTCTAGTGCCTCCTCTTACATTGTTAAGGATTCGTCTTCAGCAATTACGTTAATTTATGCAAATACAGCTCTTCCTGTAGGTCACATGGTCACAGTGTCCCTAACGGTCTAGATCAGTGGCCTTGCCTGTGTACACAGCCCCGTAGAATCTCAGGCCTACTGTCCTCATAATATTTATTACACAACATTTGAATTTAGTGTTCTTTGTTCATTAGAAAGCTCTCTCCAACACAATCTAAGATAATATCAGCCCAGCTCTTTCATGTATGCAGCCACATCTGGGACAAGGAGTAGAATTCACAGGACCCAAGGCACAATCCAAAAATTATCTTCAGCTTTTTTTTTTTTTTTTTTAGTGTCAGAGCTAGATGGTCAGAAAAGTGCTGCAAAACTGGTTTTCCCACGTTTTTTGCTTTGGTATGTGCCATTTATTGACTGGAAACACCACTAAAATTGTTCTTCGTTAACATTCTATTATTGTTTAAAACATCATGGAAAAGGTAATAAAGATTAAGTAGTTTTAAAAGTGACAATACATTTTCTAGCTTTTGTCTGATCAAAGAGAACTGTCATTTTGAAACAGGATTCACTCCTGGAAAATTATCAGTGTTTTGCCACTGTCGTTTTTCTAATTCAAAACAAAACAAAAACCTTCTAACATGTTATATCTTTAAAGCACTGGAAAGATGACATTTCATATCAGTAACAAACTGGACTAAACAGTAGTCAGTACTGGCATTCATGAAACAAAAAGACATAGCCTATTGGAGGTTAAGCTGTACTATCATTCACAATGGATGAGAGTCCCCATCAGCTCAGTCAACTATAATCCCAAATGTAATTTTTTTCTTGCAAATATTTTTATAAAAAATTGGAACACATTAGTACATTTCTTAGAACATAACCGAAAAAAAATGACAAAACTCTGACTGGTTTCTAACATCCTGGAAAACTATAGGCATTGCTTCGTTAATGTTGTGTTTGTGTCACAAGACAGATTCAATATCCTGAGCCTGGGCAAATGATCTACACATGTGAGTGTATGTGAGTGTGTGTGTGTGTTGTGTTGGGTGTGCATATCTACTTGTCATATGAAAACTGGCAACATACCCACCAGCAATTTGTGTCAATCTGAAAATGAAGAACAGAATAAAAGTGTAGACAAGAGAAACATGACTATCTAGAAATTAGGTGGGCAGATCAAGCTTCAAATGCCTTCCTTGCTTCAAACATATGACGTGGCAGATAAAAAAAAAAAAACGAGAAAAACTAAGAGACATAGCAGAATCAAAAATACAATAAATATCTCTGTTGCCAGAAAGAGAGCAGAAACATAAAATGGTGAGGGGCAAGAAATGAAAAGTTGAATGCAGGTCATGGCAACTGAGAGTTTGTCTGAAGGAAAATGGAGACTAAACTTCCAATAGAATGGAAAAGAAGAAGAAAAAAGCCTCCTCACAATTTGAAACCTGAAAGCAGACAAAAAGTCATCACTTATCTCTGTCTGTAGCCATGACTCTTGGAACATCATACGCCAAGAAACCAAGTGCAGATTTTCAACCAGGAGCTAAGTCAGGCTGCCCTCTGGGCTCATTCCCGAGATATGTGATCTCCTCAGCCTGGCTTTGAGTCAGGAAAGCTGGTTCTGTGACTTGACCTGATTCTGGATTAGGCTATACATATAAACAGAAAATAGTTGGACAGGGAGGGCTTAGCACAGAGAAGGGGATTAAAGGCTGTGGGATGGTTCCACTCATCGCCAGCATATACACCAAATTTCTAAGGCATGTGAATAAGAAAGTGAATAAAGTAAGTTAAAACCACTTGGAATAAAAATGTGTTATAGGTTAAATGAATCTGACCAGGCTTTTGATACAGGTATTAAATGTTCAAAAGGAAAATATGAATTCTACTTATTTTTTAAAAATTGTAAAACAAAACCAGTCACAAGTAAATCAAGAACAGGTAAAGATAATAATAACATAGTTTGAAATGCAGAAAATTAAACTTTAAAATAATAAAATAATAGCAAGAGCTATCAATAAGAGCATACTTTATGCCAGATAATTTTCTAAATGTTTTGCATGAATTAGTATGTTACTACAACTTAACAAGGTAGATACTATTATTATCTTCATTTAAAAGTGAAAACAACTCACTTTGGGAGGCTGAGGTTGGCGGATCATGAGGTCAGGAAATCAAGACCATCCTGGCTAACATGATGAAACCCCATCTCTACTAAAAAAAAAAAAAAACGAGAAAAACTAAGAGGACATAGCCAGAATCAAAAATACAATAAATATCTCTGTTGCCAGAAAGACAGCAGAAACATAAAATGGTAAGGGGCAAGAAATGAAAAGTTGAATGCAAGTCATGGCAACTGAGAGTTTGTCTGAAGGAAAATGGAGACTAAACTTCAAATAGAATTGAAAAGAAGAAGAAAAAAGCCTCCTCACAATTTGAAACCTGAAAGCAAGACAAAAAGTGTCATCACTAATCTCTGTCTGCAGCCATGACTCTTGGAACATCATACGTCAAGAAACCAAGTGCAGATTTTCAACCAGGAGCTAAGTCAGGCTGCCCTCTGAGCTCATTCCCGAGATATGTGATCTCCCAGCCTGGCTTTGAGTCAGGAAAGCTGGTTCCGTGACTTGACCTGATTCTGGATTAGGCTATACATACAAACAGAAAATAGTTGGACAGGGAGGGCTTAGCACAGAGAGGGGGAGTAAAGGCTGTGGGATGGTTCCACTCATTGCCAGCATATACACCAAATTTCTAAGGCAAGTGAATAAGAAAGTGAATAAAGTAAGTTAAAACCACTTGGAATAAAAATGTGTTATAGGTTAAATGAATTGTATAAATGAGTCTGACCAGGCTTTTGATATATGTATTAAATGTTCAAAAGGAAAATATGAATTCTACTTATTTTTTAAAAATTGTAAAACAAAGCCAGTCACAAGTAAATCAAGAACAGGTAAAGATAATAATAACATAGTTTGAAATATAGAAAATTAAACTTTAAAATAACAAAATAATAGCAAGAGCTATCAATAACAGCATATTTTATGCCAGATAATTTTCTAAATGTTTTGCATGAATTAGTATGTTACTACAACTTAACGAGGTAGATACTATTATTATCTTCATTTAAAAGTGAAAACAACTCACTTTGGGAGGCCGAGGCGGTGGCTCACGCCTGTAATCCCAGCACTTTGGGAGGTTGAGGTTGGCGGATCATGAGGTCAGGAGATCCAGACCATCTTGGCTAACACGTTGAAACCCCGTCTCTACTAAAAAAAAAAAAAAGAAAAAATTAGCCGGCCTGGTGGCGGGCGCCTATAGTCCCAGCTACTTGGGAGGCTGAGGCAGGAGAATGGCATGAACCCGGGAGGCGGAGCTTGCAGTGAACAGAGATCTCGCCACTGCACTCCAGCCTGGGCAACAGAGCGAGACTCCATCTCAAAAAAAAAAAAAAAAAAAAAAAATAAAAGAACTAGAAGAGAGTGTACAGAATGGTAACGAGGCAATACTTCTAAAAGGAACTGCTGAGTTTTTTTTTTTTCAGTATTTAAGAAATATATAAGGTCTTCAGAACACGAGGCTATTGTAAGTACCCAACAGAAAATAAATAACCAAATCTGTATATAGACATGCTGTAGCAAAACTGCAGAACATAAGCAAAAGAAAAACATATTAATATTCTAAAGCAATCAGGGAGAAATTTTACCTACATTAAGAGGACAATGAGAATCAATATCACTCTTGTCAGCAACAAGAGAAGTCATGCATTAAGCAGTAATACCTTTAAAATTCACAGAAAAACAAATAAGTTTTTAACTTTGAAAACCATTTTAAAATCAGACAAATTGCAATTACCAGATGGAAAAAATTGACATTTTAAGATGTTTGCCTAGAGGTCAGATGTGCCAGGCTGGGCCTGAGACGTAAGAACTAGTTTCAGTGGGATTCTACCCAAACTGTACATGGTAGATCATTCTTACAATCACCGGGATCATTCTTACAATCACTGTCCTTGAAAGCCCAGAAGTCTACACTGTCACCTGGAATTCACCTGGAGTTTTTTCATACAACTCCTTACCCAGATCTTTAAGTAGCCTTTTACATGTTTTGTCTTCTGATTTGAGCAGATGGAAATCTAACCTCATCTAGGTTGCAGCTGATTTTCTTCATCACTTGAAAGTTTCAGCTTATATTTTTATACATTGATTTCAGAGTTTACGCTCATTTTCTTGTTTTTTTTTTCTTCTTTTTAATTGTTTTGTTTTGTTTCTGTTTCTTAACTTTTCAATGTTGGTTAATTTCTTTATATGTAGGGTCATTTGGGTTATAGTAAGAAATGTTTTTCCTGCAAGGTTGCTAGTTATCCCTTGATAATTTTTTTCACCATTGTGTGATGGAGAAATGTAAGCTCATGATTATTTTCTTGTGGTATGAACACTTATGAGATCTACCCTCTTAAAACATGTGTAAATGTGTGATACTTTATCATTGACTCTAGGTACAATGCTGTACAGCAGATCTCTAGAGCTTACTCATCCTGCTTAACTCAAACTTCAGCCCCATTGATTATTAATTCCCCATCCCCCGCATCGTGTCCCAGCCCCTGGCTACCACCATTCAATTTCTTTGATTCTGTAAAGTTCACTTTTTTATATATCCCACATAAGTGGAATTGTTCAGTATTTGTCGTTCTGTGACTGGCTTATTTCAGTTAGCACAATGTCCTCAAGATTCATCTGTGTGTAGCAGGAGTCAGAATTTCCTTCCTTTTTGAGGCTTAATAATATTCCATTGTATGTATACACATTTCCTTTACGCATTCATCTTTTGATGGACATTTAGTCTGTTTCCCATGTCTCAGCTATTGTGAATCATGCCACAATGAATATGAAGGGATTAATATCTATTTGGGATCCTGATTTCTATCTGTCTGATTTTAAAATGTGTTCTTTTAAACTTAGCTAAATAAATTTACAACTCTGGGAACCTTTAGAATTAAGTACAGAAGTCGTAGAGTATGAAAACTCTTATTAATATTTTTATATTCACTTTAAGATAATTTGTGTTTACTGTTTAAAATGTTTATCATGTCTTTAAAATGTGGCATATTAAGTCTTGTGACTTTAAGGTCTTAGGTGTGGGAAAATTTTGCAAGTTTATAAACACTATTGCAATGCTTTAGCTAATGTGTTTTTCTACATTTATATGTTTAATTTATTAGCTTTATAAGAGTTACTAAAGTGTTCAGAAAGTTTTGTTGCATTAAAAATCTTCACTTTTGGACATTTGAAGGCAAAATGTTGAGTATTTTAAACTTATGCATAAAAATTTGATCTTCAAGGCAATTTAAAAATCTGCTTATTAATGAAACAAATTGTTTACAGAAATTTAATCTGTTCAAATTGAATTAATCAAATTTTAATCCAAAAACAAGTAAAAGAAAATGTTACTTTTATAAGAAAAATACTTAACTTTAAAATAAAATGGCAAGGTATGTAAGTTAAACTTAAAGGTTTAAATAAGCCAGGTTTTATATAAAAGTATAACTTCAATAAATCAAATGTTAGTTCTAGAAAAGAAAGCTATTCAAGATGAACTATCATATAAACATGAGAGCAGCTTTCATTCTCTTCTTTCTTATCTTTCTTGAAAAAGTCAGTCCTAAAGACATTAGATGGGACCAAACAACACAGGTATCCACACCATGTGTGGGGTAAGAGACAGAAAAGGAACGGGGTGCACAGGTATCAGAATCTGAGCAGAATAAGGAGAGGGTGGACACAAGGGTTGGGAGCAGCCCGGGATAAGGTACCAGTATCCTAGCAGGGTGGGCAGACTCAACTGACATGGGATGTCAGAGGCCAAGCAGAGTAAGTAGGATGCCCACGTGGAGAAGTAAGTGGGCTTGGGGTGTCCGTGCCTAGCAGATTGAGGATGGTGTCTGCGTCAGGAGGGGGCAGTGATACCTGTAAGAAATTTATTACATTGAGGGGGATTAAACAAAAAAGTAAATTTATTGATTCTACTGGAAGCCATGTTTCTCACTATTAAAGAGAGTTCTAAATATGGAAAGAGAAGGCAAAGATGAACCTCATGGTTAGGCTTGGAATGGGACCTATACTCATGGCTTTCTAGGTAAACTGGTAAGTAAAGGTATTTTTCAGTTCTCTATGTCATGGTTTGTTCAGAGAAACAGAAGTACCGAGAGTCATATGGAATAAAGAATTTATTATAGAGATGATGCAATCATGGGTTCTGGTTATGCAATTTTCATATGGTTTTTACTTCTGCCTCTGTTGCTGGGCCAGGAGTCAGCAGAACAGGCAGTCAGGAAAGAAACAGGATTGTGAAGTAGGGACAGCAAGGGAAAATTGGAACCCCGGGGTTTGAACCTATGCTGGTGCCCCACTGCTTGCAACGCTGATGAGGAGGTGATTTGTAGGAGAAACTGATGCCCATTGTCACAAAACCAAACATGTACCTGGCACAGTTCCAACAGGAGCTGGAGAAGCTGTGCATTCTCCTGCTGGCTCATGTCAACCAGGTGAGAAAGCAAATTTGTGAGAATGTTGACAAGCTACAACAGCACCTGACAGGACACTGACCTTTCAATCATAAACGTGGCTGCTACTTCCCGTTTGCCCTCCAGATTTCACCCAGCTTTCTCTTGTGGCCAATTCTAGCTCAGAATCATACTGGCAAAGGAATCTTGGAATCAAAGTTCAAGCTTAGCTAAGGTGAAACAATACAAAGCTGCCACAATCATAAAATTTTTAAAAAGTCACATTATATGAAGAAATATGACAGATACCACTTTAGTCAAGTGATCGTTGTGATCATCTGTCATGGGATAAATCTAGATTATGTAATGCCTGATAAGATGCAATGAGAATACAGTATCTCTCCCATAATATTTTGTCAAAGCTTTGTAACCTGAATCTACTCTAGGGTACATCAGACAAACCCAAATTAAGT
The DNA here is from genome assembly GCA_023748175.1 of Hoolock leuconedys. Taxonomy (NCBI): domain Eukaryota; kingdom Metazoa; phylum Chordata; class Mammalia; order Primates; family Hylobatidae; genus Hoolock; species Hoolock leuconedys. The sequence continues at coordinate 17,470,505 of JAKGGE010001500.1, read as the reverse complement.
GACATTCTTCAAAATAACTGGTCGATAAGACTAAAAAGTGTGAAAAATATAAAAGTCCAGGAAAGCACCCAGAACTATTCCAAATTGAAGGAGGCTTAAAAGTGTGACAACTGAATGCTATTGATGATTCTGAACTGATTTTTTTTCCTATAAGGAACATTTTTCTGATAATTAGGAAAACTGGAATGGAACGCTGAGGTTTAATGGTAATATATCTGTTTACTTTCTGATTTTGATGACTTACTGTGGTCATTCATGTAGGAAAATGTCTGTTTATAAAAATAAACATTAAAGTGTTGAAGCATCCGGTTGGCTATATGCTGTCAAATCGTCCAGGAAAACAATCCTTGGCACTATACTTTTGCAAATTTTTAGTAAACTCAGGAGTATTTCTAAGTTAAATTAATAAATGAAAGGAAAAAAAGCAGAGTAGTAATAAACATAAGAAACATTTATTGCATGTTTGCCATATGCCAAACACTGTCCTAAACCCATTTTATGTACTATCTAAATTTCATTTTCCCTTATGACTTAGAAATGATCATTATTACATGCTTACACTAAGATGCAGAATAAGTAACATCCCAGTATCATATAGCTAGTAATTATGGAGACAGATCTGAGTTCAATTTGTCATCACAGACTACCGATAGTTTTCATATAAAATGACTAAGAGGAATTACCACAATCATATTCTGAGAAAAGAATGTGATCAGGTTAAAAGGGAATATAAGTGTGGGATAAAAGAAACACTGAATACAGAAATGAATAGAATAAATTGATAAATCTAAAGAAAAGCAATTAAAAATGTTTAAAATAGCAACATTGTTTTTGATTTGGAGACTTTTCAACATATGATTAAAGAGTATCAAGGTACTTCTGATCTTAATAACAAAATTAAAAAGTTGAAAACCCAAAGGTTTTATAAAAAATTGATAGTTAAACATGAATATTAAAATAAGTGAACCCTTAAAATCAAGGAAATACAATCTACAGCTTTGGAAATGGGAAATGAAAAGAATAATTAAAAATTGTTAATTTTAAAAAGGGAAGAGAACGAGCAATGAGAAAAGAAAATGTTAATCAGCAATTGAATAAATAATGGTAAAAATAAGTCCAGATCTATTTATCATACAATAAAAGTAAATGTGTTAAAGTAATGTATTGAATGACAAAGGCTTGTAATAAATTTTAAATCCTAGCTCACTATGCCTGTTAGGAAAAATATACCTAAAATAAACCTACACAAAGTCTGAAAATAAAAGAATACAAAGAGAAAAAAACAGATAAATTCCAAACAAAAGATATATGATATGGAAAGATTATAACAGGACAAAGGAATTCATAGAAAAGGAATTGATTGTAATAGAATATAGATAATAATTATAAATAAAGAACTAATATATCTGAAAATTATAATGGTTATCATCTAGGGATAGTCATAGTCTAGTAACATAAAAGCATAGCTTCAAAATATAAAGCAAAAGTGACAAAATAACTCTCAATCATAGTGAGAAATTTTAACACACATTTCTCAGAAATTACAGTTCAAATACATTAAAAAATTGATAAACAAGAAATTTGAGCAATGTAATCAGTACATTTAATCATGTGATATATATATTAAACAAATATAAATATTTATCTTTTTCTAGTACACATAAAACATTTATGAAATTAATCATGTATTTGGCCACAGTGGAATCTCAATACATTTCAAATAACTATCATACAATATATGATTAATTTTAAACACAAAAGTTTAAAAATAATTTAAGTGTCCATGACATTTGAAAACTTTCAAAAGGACTTCTAATCAACTTATGGGTTAATCTCAAGGAATACAGTATATTTTGAACTGAACAAGAGTGAAGGAGAAGTATAGCTGAGCTTAGCAATACAGAGAAAGTGTAGTTTAGGGTTTATTGTATACCTTGAACATCTTTATGTTTTTTTAAAGAGACAGACTGAAAATGGGGGAGTGACATATTGAGAAAGCTATGAAATAATGAAAGATGGACCTAAAGCAAGTAGAAAGAATAAAATTTTTTAAGTGCTAACAAAAAATGAAAAACACAAAATCCATAGAAGTAGTTGCCTATATTTTTGAAAAAGAAGTAATAAAACACAAATTTCAAGCATGATTAATAAACAAAACAAAAAGGAAAAGTCACAACACAAAAGGCAATTAGTAAGTTAGATTCAGTAGATAGTTTTTAAAAGTATGCCAATAAATATAATAAATTTGATTCCAAATTAGATAAGGAAAAAGAAAAATATATAGGCCATCCCCTTGTGTGAAGATACATGCAGAAATCCTAAATAAATTATTAGCAAATCAAAGTCTTCAGTGGTGGAAAATAGAAATACTTCAGTTGAATAAAGTTTATTACAATAGATAAAATGAGGAGGCAGGAGGAAGGTGAGGTTCAAAAATCCACCTGTTTGGTACCACGCTCACTACCTGGGTAACAAAATCATTTGCACCGAACTTCAGTGACACACAATCTACCCATGTAACAAAACTGCACTTGTACTCTCCAGTGTAAAATAGAAGCTGAAAAGAAAAAAAAAGAAGACATAATTTCCAAATTAATCTCTAAATTAAACTGAAGTCAATAAAATACCAAAAACTTCTGTTTAAAATAAGATGGTGACAGAAGATGAAAATGGCCAAAAAAAAAAAAAAAAAAAAAGACATCACTGGAGAACGGCAAGATGGGAGAAATTTGTGACGACAAGTAAGATATACTTGCAAGTACTATATTATTAGCTCAATTACTAAACAAGGATAAAACAGAAACTACAAAAACAGACAACTGTACATATGTATTTACATATATAAGTTTATAGTATATATGTGTGCATATATATGTTCTATATACATATGTGTGTATATATATGTTCTATACACATATATATGCATGCATGTATATACACAGTACATACATATACATATACACTATATTTATACATATACATATATAGTATACTGTACATTGCACTTACATATATACTAATGTGTACATATATATATATTTATGTGTCTGTGCTCTGTTCCAGTGGTTTAAGTGTGTATATGTGTATATGTGTGTGTGTATTTATATATATAGATGTCTATCTCCCATGACAGAAGTAAAATTATAAATTAATATGGAGATAATGGCTGATGCACTTAATAGTAATGCAAATACTTTTTAATCTGTAGGAAAAAAATTAGATTTCGAATTCATATCCTGCACAAAAATGTGTGGATTTATAGCTTAAATACAAAGACAAAGTTTACATTCCTAGAAGGAAATACAGAAGAATATGTTAATAAATTAAGGGTTAAGGAATAATTTCTTAGGGACCCTAAAATACAGGCCATGAAGAAGAAACCTAGAAAAGTTATTAAATTAAAATTAAGATTTTAAAAATATACAAAATATATACATATATGTTCTGTATATGTATTCAAACGTCTATACATATAAATAGGGTAAAATATTAACAAAAAATCTAAGTAAAATGTGCAGATGTGTTCTTTGTACTATTTTTATTCTTAAAACATTTCTGAATGTTTGAGATCATTGTCAAGTAAAAGTATTTTAAAAGACAATATAAGGAGACTAAAAATAGTAGCTACAGACTAAAGAAGAAAAACAATCCAGGGCACAAGGAAAAGATTATCTAGAATATATATAGAAATGTAATAAATCACTAAGAGAAAGAATCCAACATAAAAATAAGCAAAGCATGTGAACAGGCAATTCATAGGACAGAAACATTAAATGATCATTAAACATATGAAAAGATGATCAATTCCACTAATCAAAAAGGAATTGCAAATTAAAGTGAGATACCTTGTGTTTTTATCCAAGTGATAAAAAGTTAAATATTTTGAAAAAAGAAAGCTAAGACTGTTGAAAAAATGGAAGTCTCATGTGCTTCTGGTGGAAGAATAAATTGGTACAACCACATTGGGGAACAATTTGTAGTACGTGTATGTAGGAGTCAAGTTATTATTGACAGCAGAATGTCCCAGACATTGTTGAAAGGGGGAAATACTTTCTTTGAAAATGAAATGCTGCCTACCTGGGTTGACCTGCTGGGGCTAGTTTCAGAGACTGGCTGTTTTCTGCACCCTTTCTTACAAAATAGTCCTAGCACTACAGATGCTCTCAACCACTGCCTCAGTGCTGAAGCTACACATCAGCTAGATCTACATCAGATAATGAGATGGAAGCCAATGACTCAGCAAGCCAGTTGGTTGTTTCCAAATATACACACCTTTGTTTTCCAGAGTAAAGTTTTACACAAAATGATTTCAACACACATGGTGGCAGAATATCAAAACAACTCCGACAGTGACATTTGGCTAAAGTGATGAGAGGTGGGATTTTAATGTGCAAGCTTGATTAAAATAATAAGTTTCATCATTGCTACTTTGTTTTGATAATTTAAGTGCAAGTGAAAAACAGCAGAAGGTATTGTTTCTTTGGAAGTAGCTCTCATGACTCAATGCTTTAAATGCTCTGACTCCTTGAAGTTTTCCCTTTGTGACAATTTCTCACTCTAACAGGCAAAGCATTTTTTGAGTTTTTGCAACAGCCCTCACACAGAAACTTACCCCTATTCCTGTTAAAAAATGTTTGTTGTTGAATATTGCAGTTCTCACGTATGTCTTTTTCATGTCCACTAATGTCTGAGTTTGCTTTTAGGTATGCTTCTCCGGGGATAATTTTATTAAAATGAATTTATATGAAGTGTTACGTCATTATTTGCTACTCATTTGAGTCAATCATTCCGTTCAACCACAGATTTTATTGAGTGCCAACAAGGTGACTTGCTATGATCCCAGTGCTGGATACAATAACAGCCAACATTTACTGAGCATTTATTATGTGGCAGGCATTGTTCTGACAGTTTTATGTGAATTACCTCATTCATTCTTTCCAAGAACTCTATGAGGTAGACAGTATTATCCCATTTTACAGGTGAGAAAACAGTTGCAAAAGGTGGTTGAATCATTTGTTTCAGGTCACTCGGCTAGCAAGTAGTAGATCTGAGCTTTAAACATGGACAGGCTGGCTTTAGAGAATATACTTCTAGCTAGTAAGTGATTTTTCCTCTTCTAAAAAGCAAATCTATTTTATGTCATCAATATCAAAAAGCAAAAGTAGGCATGGTAGATTTTGCAACATAGTATGTAATAATTTTAACAAGTGTGCCATTTTCATAGTTACAGTTAAGCAAAATTATTGAACCCATTGCTTCCCTTTAACCTTTTTTGAGTTCAATGTAGAAAAAAAAATGGCATTGGAGATTAACGTTTAAAGGTCAGACTTGTGGGTCTTGACAATTACTAAGCTGTGGAGGTTTCAAAATGTGGAGGATGCAGAGTCAAGATGTTCTAAGGAAAGAAACTGGCTGAGGTTTAGACAGTTGAGCAAATGCATCAGGGAAGCAGGCAGCCCCGAACCAGGCATAGTGAGGTTCTGGCATAGTGTCAAATACTGAGTTTCAGTAACTGGTCACTTTTCTCAGTCCTTGCTTTGTACGTCCGTTCCTTTAGGATTCGGGTCTTGCTTCTGCTCCCAGTTCTTGCAGGGACTACTGTATGGTTGTTCAAGGGTCATTTACCTCATTTGTGTTATCTCATGTTATCCTCATAGTTTTCAATGGTAAGAAGCAAAGATGATGTTCATTTTTCTGAAGAGTACACTGGCTTTCAGAAGTATTATGAAACTTACCCAATATATCATCATTAAACAAAGGCAGGACTTAGAGCACAGCCCTGTAACCTAGGACTCTGGACTATCTCTAGAAGGCCCATCTAATCATTCCATCTTTAAAGGAAAACATAAAACCTACCTTGGCACAGCTCCCTTCTTAACTCTGGACCTTGGACTGTCCTTGAGTGCTCAGATCTCAGCTTCCTGTGTTACTGTCAAGATTGAAATTAAATTGCCACAGCCAATAACGTAACCCTATACCCTCCCTAATCGTCTAGATTAGAGGAGTCTCCTGTGTATACAGCCCCATAGAATCCCATGCCTACTGCCGTCATAACATTTATCAGAAGGCATTTTAATTAATTGTTCTTTTTTTTTTTTTCTTTTTTTTTTTTTTTTGAGACTGAGCCTCGCTCTGTCGCCTAGGCTGGAGTGCAATGATGTGATCTTGCCTCACTGCAACCTCAGCCTCCTGGGTTCAAGCTGTTCTCCTGCCTCAGCCTCCTGAGTAGCTGAGATCACATGCCTGGCTACTTTTTTTTTTTTTTTTTTCCTGTATTTTTAGTAGAGACGGGATTTCATGGTGTTGGTCAGGCTGCTCTTGAACTCCTGACCTCAAGTGAACTGCCTGACTTGGCCTCCCAAAGTGCTGGGATTACAGGTGTGAGCCACCACGCCCAGCCAATTGTTCTTTTTTATGTGTCTTCATCCTTAACTATAGTTCTTTAAGGGCACAGATGATGACAATAATGATTTATTTTTTAATTTTATTTTTATTCGCAGTGCATAGTAGAGTTCCTGGCATAGACAAGTTGCTCACTAAATATTTAGGGGGAAAATCTGTCATTTTACGTTTGACAATGACTCTCACAATATTATTATATTTGACCTTCAGCATATGATGAACAGCTCTCATTCCTCTTGAACTTGTGACTGGCAGTGGTACACAAGGAGGGGCAGTTCACAGCGGAATACACGAGAATGTTTGGCAAGATCGGTCCTAGCATCTGAGTGCCTCTAGATTGTTGAGAGACGGAGAACTAAAACAAATGTTTCAGTACTAGTGGGTTAAAACGATCCTCTTCAAATTGTGTGTAAAGTGCAATGCTGCGTGATGTAGTGTTGGTATTTGCAATTTTTTATAAGAATTCAGAAAAAAATACTTCATGCAGAGAAGTGTTTAAATGATTCCTATAATGTCTCTATACATTTTCACCAAAAGCTGACAGCTTTAACATTTAAATAAAGTAATTGAAATACATAATAAATAAAATGAAATGTAGAGAGAGCATACTGCTGTTGCCTAATAAAGAATATTGCGAATAAAAAGCAATATTTTTTTAAAGAAGGAAATAATGTAGACCCAGAGTTTAACACAGTAGCGGAGATGAAAACAATAGTAACTCCTCTTATTTAGTAAATAGTTAACACACACTTTTAAACTTAAAACTATTTACAATGTTTACTTGGTAGTTATTTAAAGCAAAAATAACCTAAAATAACTAGCAGTTATTTAAAATATATGAGATTTAATATTGAAATAGAGATTTTTATAGAAAACTTTTTTAGATTTTGCATATGATTGAAGGAAGAACTCTCCTCCAAATTCCCCCACCAAAAGTTTTTTTGTGTTTTGCTTTTTGTTTTTTTGAGACAGAGTTTCACTCTTGTCGCCCAAACTGGAGTGCAGTGGGTTGATCTCGATTCACTGCAACCTCCGACTCCTGGGCTCAAGCCATTCTCCTGCCTCTGCCTCCGGAGTAGCTGGGGACTACAGGCACCCGCCACCAAAGCCCGGCTAATGTTTGTGTTACTAGTAGAGACGGGGCTTCACCATGTTCGCCAGGCTGGTCTCAAACTCCTGATCTCAAGTGATCTGCCCACTTTGGTCTCCCAAATACTGGGATTACAGGTGTGAGCCACCACACCCAGCCCAAAAGTTTACTGTTGATAGGTATCTTGAAGAAAATCAGGACTAAAGCATTTTGATTTGGACAGTCAACTATCTGTACAGTGTGTGCATAGCATTCTTTGTTACATTGTCTATCTGCTTGGTGTGCATGTGTGCTCACGCATGTGCGTGTGAGTGTATGTGTGCATGCGTATGTGTGTGGGAGTATGTTTTTACTTTACAGTGAGTGCGCCAAGAATTTCCTGTCGGTGCCAGCACACAGCAAAAGGCGGTTGGAAATGATGAAAGGTTTATTTGAAAGCTAACTCAGTCATTCGTTAAGCTGTGCCCATTATAAATTATTCAGCCTCTCTGGACCTCAACTTCCCCATTTATAAAATGGGAAAATATAACAATTAGTAATAGTACATATAGAGTACATATAATACATAGTATACCATATATACATAATAAATTATAGCTGTGGATATTATCATTGTTATTCTTATTCAGTTATATTTGGGTAATTGCTCAGCAATACTTGGGCTATACTCTTAGCCCTGCCCTTATTAATCCTAAATATTAAAGATTAGACTTGACACACTTTAGTTCCAAGATCTGTGACCTTCTACACTGCCTATATCATAGTCACCAACAATAATTATTTACTGGAATGGTTAGATAGTGCTTTGTGTTTGCAGATTGCTTTCCAGCATTTAAAACCCTTTAGTCTTACAGCAACTCTGTGGTGTTGATGTCACCTTGACCATTTTGCTTATTAGGAAGTTAAGGCCAGGGAAAGTTAAAAAAAAAAAACAAGCCTGTTATCATTTGGTCAGGGGTGGAGCAGGGATCAAACACAGGTTTGGGACTATAAAGCTCTACCCTTCCCATCATTCTCTATGTTGGTCTCTAAGCCAACAACAGGCTGGGTACTATGTTGTGCAGACAGAATGTATTATTCAAAGTAGAATATATTGGTGGGGAATGGAGTGCTATTACTAATTATCCTGAGACAAGAAGAGCAAGTCAGGCCAAGCAGGATATAGGATCACACTGGTCAGAATATAAAAACAAGGCGTATCTTCAAACTCCAGCTTCCTTAGCAAATAACTTGGGAGTTAGAATATAACTACAAACAACAAAAACTTTAAGTAGCTTAGAAGATGCAGGTAAGTGATAGCACTCATAGCTATCCAGACAAGAAAAATATATGCCTTAGGTAGAGGGATATGCTTTACTCATTTCTAAGATCCTCACACTTGGTACAGTGCTTTGAACATAGTAGAAATTCGTTAAATGTTTATTAAATTGAGTCAGACTTCTTTGAGTTGAAGTGTTCAGAGAAAATGAGGGAGGGAAAATTATAGCTGAGGTTTATGTAAAGTCTTTTCCATTGGCTCATGGTGGCAATAAGCTTGTGATTTATGTGACCTTCCCTAAATAAGTCACTAGTGTGATTCTTGAAATATTATTGTGCATTAAAGCTACAAAGCACAATGCTTACTACGTTATGATTAACCACATTGAGGGGAATGACTGGGGACAAAAAAAGGCAGAGATAAGGAGATTCATTTCCTGTTTAAGCAAGAAATATCTTTCAAAAAATTTTCATTTTTTGAGACGAATCTCGCTCTGTCGCCCAGGCTGGAATGCAGTGGTGAGATCTCGGCTCACTGCAATCTCGCCTCCTGGGTTCAAGCAATTCTCCTGCTTCAGCCTCATGTGTAGCTGGGATTACAGGCATGTGCCACCATGACCAGCTAATTTTTTTTTTTTTTGTATTTTTAGTAGAGACAGGGTTTGCCATGTTGGCTAGGCTAGTCTCAAACTCCTGACCTCAAGTGATATGGCCTTCTCAGCCTCCCAAAGTGCTAGGAATACAGGCATGAGCCACCATGCCCGGCTCCTTATAAATATTATTAACCTAAAAATAATTGACTGATTTCATTAATCTTGGTAGAATAGGTTCTACGATTGAAATAATAGGTTGCATTCAATCTAAATGCCCCACGCTGAATCCTTGAGTAAGCATAACTACAATGTTTTGAGGATGCTAATTCATATAAAGTCTTTCCTTTTACATACAACTCATTCCTGATGTCATCCCTAGGTAGATACATCATGGTGTGCTCAATAATACAATACTGTTCTGTGTTTCTGGTGAGAACAACTAGAATTTATTTTGACGTGGGAGTTGTCACACTTCATAAAATCTCTCTGAATGAATTCAAAAGTGATATGTATAGAATTGGTGGGCGTGTCAGTCTGGTAGAAAAAGAAATCTAAGTGACATACTTGGCTTCCTGGTTGTTTAAGACATACATCCTTCAATTTACTGGGCTGCAGAGATTGGGTCTGGGAGTATGTGCAAGAAGATCCATGAGGTATTAAGACTGGTGGATGAGGAACTAATTCTGACATCTGGGGCCAGTGTCAACCACCTCTCACTGAACCCTCCCTCGCCCTGCTGCTTTGATTGTAGTCTGCAGTGATTCTCCCCAGAAGAAGAGCTTTTGGCATTAGAAGGGAAGTATGATGTAGTGACTGCAAGTATGCACTGGAATCAAGGATGCTGACTTTCAGGTCATCTGTGCCACTGACTAAATGGAAGTCCTTGGTCAAGTCACAGACCTTTTCTGGGCTTCTGGTCTTCATCTTCAAAATTAATGCTTGGTATAAAGCATGCCTAAGGCTCTTCATGTCCCTAATGACATTTCCTTATCCACTTTCTGCAAATATTTGCCATCTTTCTCTGAGCTAAGTGGCATCAGAAGGTACATGAGTGCACTCATCCTCACAGCTGGCTAGTAAAGTCAAGAAAATCCACCATCACTGCAAAATTTTTCAAAACAAAGGCTTCTTCTCAGTTTTTATTCCTCCTTCTAAACTTTATTGTATGCAACTTTGCCCCAGTCCTTTTCTGATTTTTAACCAACCTCAGTTGTCCAAAAACCAAGATGCTGGTAGTTTTCAAAGGTCTAGAGGATTGGAGAATTGTTAAGTAAAAAGTCAATTTCATTAACTGCAATTTTCTGTATCTTTACTTAAGAAAATGCTTGTGTTAATTGACTAGAAAAGTTCTGCTCATACATTAAAATTTATTAAGAGAAGGCTGCATAATTGTTAAGTGACCACAAAGATTCCAAAGGCTAAGGTGGAAAGTTTTCTCGACTGCCCCCTCCAGTAGGAGTGAAGAATTATAACATTTTACTAACCAGTGTGTGCAATGAACTGTGGCTGGAAGATCAGACACATACACGTAAATACCTTTCAAGAGGAGAGAGAACAGCGAGGACTGCATGTTCCAACTGAACCAAAACACATGCAGATATAGAATGACCCATTCAGCTGAGGATAAGATGGAAACACCTCAAACACCAAGACGATCATAGGAAAGGGCACCCAGCCATGCCTTGGCTATGGCTAATAGATTTGCTGTTAATGATTAAGTCACAGGAATCCATGGAGTGCATGGCCTCAGTGGCTTCTCAAATCCCAGAATGAAGCATTTGCAGGTGACTTGAAGGTCTGTTAATGATCACTGAAGGTAAAAGCTGCTTGTTGATAGTTCCCTACTTTTTCTTGTGAAATTACTTAGCTCCTCTGGGATAACTGTATAGAACTTTAGATAAAAATATTAAAATTCTATTTAGATGTACAATGTTTTAATGCAAATTTTTAACCATAAAACCAACCGCTCCATTCAGTTAAATTAATAGAATTACAAAAAAGATGTAATGATAGCAATTAAGTCTTGAAAATGCAAATTTTATAGTCAAGGACAATTACCTCATTTATAGTATATTGGAATGGTGCCAGATGAAGGTAATTTAGATCTTCCCAGCTCACAGTTACATCATGATGGATATCTTCATTTTATTAGTTCACCAAAGATGGGTGAGAAGTTAGACAATGCATAAAAAAAACTAAAGAGTATTTGACCTTTAGTATAACTAGAACCAGAATTCATTCACTAATTTATCAAGTATCTAATGAGTACCAATTATCTAAAATATTAGTGATATATTTTGTATGCCTTAGAGAAAAAAAAAGTCTTTATTTTTCACATCTAGAAAACACTGGTTTGTAGAGAGATCAGATTTCTTCAAAACCAGGCCAGGGTTTTGGTGCTTGGTGAGTATCTTTACGTGCAATGCCGATGACCTAATTTTGTATTGATTCGAGTGATACCAAGTCTCCCTGCAAAAGAACAGTGGGTTTTTCACTAATTATCTTCTCTTTTATTTAAGCCTGCTTCAAGTAATAGTTGCTGTCTTCAAATCATGCAGCTGTGAAAGCTGGACTACCTAAATGATTATTTTTGTCATTTTGAGATTTTACTATGTACTATCTTATGTTCCATACTTTCACATTATCATCTTGGCTGCCATTCATTCGTACAACATCCAGAAGTTTATCATTTCCATATTACAGGAAGACAAGTAACTTTACAAAAATTTTTTAAATAGAGAGATTTAATAATAAGAATGTAGGCTTTTCAAACTTCTAATTCTATATTGTCTTAATGCAAATTTTCTGCTTATGTTCATAAAAAAAAAATCTGCATTGCTCACGATCTCCCCTTTTGCCCTCTAGAGGGCACTAGATCACACTCTTGATGGTAAAAGGAGTTAAATTGAAGCCCTACTTGCTGATGTTAAAATTTCCCCTTCAGTCATTATCTTTGGAGAGAAAATTTCTCCTGTCTAAAGGAACCAGTGACTATGAGGAGCAGGCAGTTCGCTTCTTGCCACGTTGTTCCTAAACAGAGGGAAAGCAATGCGCTTAGGGGGTTTTGAAGACTGACTGCCCAAGTTCAAACATGGCTCAGGCACTTCCTGAATATGTAATGTTGGGCAAATTATTTGTTTCTGTGCCTCAGTTTCCTCATCTGTAATATGGGGATAATAATACCTACTCCACAGTGTAGCTGTGAAGATTTTAAAAAATAATAATGTGTATAAAGCAGTTGGAGAACAGATACAGCCTATAGCAAGCACTATTAGTATTAGGGGTTTTTTTTCAATATTTTATAGCAAGCACTATTAGTATTAGTTTTTTTTAATACCTTTTTTTGGAACATAATCCCCAATAATGATTCTGCGCTACTGCCCCTGGATTTCTTCCTTAGTCCCATGACTCAAATGGGCAAGCCTCTATTAGGACCATCTAAGAGAGAGATGCAATTCCCTTACAAGATTCAATATTGGCTTAGCGTACTTTTAAAGAGGCTGATGCCATTGATTCAATAGATGTCAAAACAGAAAGTAAAACTCTTCAAAGTCAGGATGACATAACTTTATAGTTTTGCTTTCTTGCTCACTTTTGGATAATAAGCCCCAAACCAAAATATCAAGAGTTTATTGTAATGAAAGGCCATAGAAACACATACTAGACAAATGAATACACAGAATAGATATATGGCCCTTCTTTAGTCTATGGAAAATGTTTTATTTTTGTTGAATGCCATATATAGTAAGAGTCATTAGGATTTTTTTCCCCTAGAACTTACATAGCAGCTATAACAGCCAATAATGCTTTTGAAATTCAACCTTTGTTTCTAGTGATGATGTCTAAGTCTTTGTAGATTTACTGTCTTGGTTCATTCAGCTAGTAGCAGAACGAGAGTTTTCACAAAATATCCACCTGGGTCATGGTGGCGGTCGTGGTAATCCTCTATCTTCTTTCTCTCCCTGATATTTATATGTATTTATTTATTAGGGTAAGTTTCCTAATGTATAAAAATGTAATGTAAGAGATGATTATAAATCTTTGGCTATATACATGTTCAAATAGATATTTAAAATTAGTTGTCCCTGATCCTCTCAACATAGATATTAATTCATCAGTAAGTCAACTGATAGTTTGTGCCATAACCTCTAATAGATCTGGCTTTGCCCTGGAAGCCCATGCAGGCTAAAATCAGCAGCCAACTCTTTGCCTGGATTGTACTTCTAAAAGAGTTAGATTTTGAAGTGCCTTATAAGCATTTTAAATATATTTGTGTTGATGTACACAACTGGTTTGGTCATTATTAATGAACTAATCGACTAAATAATGTATTAGATAATCAGTTGGTGGAGCCTAATAATAGTATCAGCTCTAGATGTGAGTATCTCTTGGCATTCCTGTAGTCTGATTTATGAATGGTATGCTACACATCAATCTTTACACACCCATTCAGAATAAATAAGCAAGATGAAAGGAGATTCACATATTCTTTCGTAATAGATAAGTCTTATGAGGTAATGGCTCTATGATGGTTAATACACCCTATTCTCATAGCACTATGATAGACCCTAAAACCGAATTGTCCTGTTCAAAAGAGAAATAATGCAATGTTCCTACTTAAAATGGTTTCTTATGCAAAGGCATAAAATTTCTGGCATTAGAGAAAACAAAATTGTATCTGGTACTCTAGCTGCTGTGTCTCAGTTGTAAAAATCTCGTCTGTGATCTTAATAGGATATTGATTAGTTTGGAAGCTATACAAAGCTAAATTGCATTTCTTGGTGGAGTACGAAAGGTCACTGTTTGATTACTCAATAACTTTTCAAATACAAGAAATGCTATTTAAAAGTATGCTTGAATGATTGGGTTGTACTATAAGAGGGAAATGGGGGAAATGGTACTAATGAGAGGTGACAGCGTGCTGGCAGTCCTCACAGCCCTCACTCGCTCTCGGTGCCTCCTCTGCCTGGCCTCCCACTTTGATGGCACTTGAGGAGCCCTTCAGCCCACTGCTGCACTGTGGGAGCCCCTTTCTGGGCTGGCCAAGGCCAGAGCCGGCTCCTTCAGCTTGCAGGGAGGTGTGGAGGGAGAGGTGCGAGCGGGAACCGGGGCTGTGCATGGCGCTTGTGGGCCAGCTGGAGTTCCGGGTGGGCGTGGGCTTGGCGGGCCCCGCACTCCCAGCAGCTGGCTGGCCCTGCCACCCCGGGCAATGAGGGGCTTAGCACCCGGGCTAGCGGCTGCAGAGGGTGTACTGGGTCCCCTAGCAGTGCCAGCCCACCGGGTTCCTTCCCGGGGGGGGGTAGCAGTGCCTTCCCACGGGGCAGGGCTCGGGATCTGCAGCGCACCATGCCTGAGCCTCCCACCCCCTCCTGGGCTCCTGTGCGGCCCGAGCCTCCCCGAGGAGCGCCGCCCCCTGCTCCACAACACCCAGTCCCATCGACCACCAAAGGGCTGAGGAGTGCGGGCGCACGGCGCGGGACTGGCAGGCAGCTCCACCTGCAGCCCCGGTGTGGGATCCACTGGGTGAAGCCAGCTGGGCTCTTGAGTCTGGTGGGGCCTTGGAGAACCTTTATGTCTAGCTCAGGGATTGTAAATACACCAATCGGCACTCTGTATCTAGCTACCTGGTGGGGCCTTGGAGAACCTTTATGTCTAGCTCAGGGATTGTAAACACACCAATCAGCATCCTGTGTCTAGCTCAGGGTTTGTAAACACACCAATCAGCATCCTGTGTCTAGCTCAGGGTTTGTGAATGCAGCAATCGGCACTCTGTATCTAGCTACTCTGGTGGGGCCTTGGAGAACCTTTGTGTCGACACTCTATATCTAGTTAATCTAGTGGGGACGTGGAGAACCTTTGTGTCTAGCTCAGGGATTGTAAACGCACCAATCAGCGCCCTGTCAAAACAGACCACTCGGCTCTACCAATCAGCAGGATGTGGGTGGGGCCAGATAAGAGAATAAAAGCAGGGTGCCGCAGCCAGCGGTGGCAACCCACTGGGGTCCCCTTCCACACTGTGGAATCTTTCTTCTTTAGCTCTTTGCAGTAAATCTTGCTACTGCTCACTCTGGGTCCACACTGCTTTTATGAGCTGTGTCACTAAGGTCTGCAGCTTCACCCCAGCTTCTCACCGGGCTTAGCTGCCTTCCCATGGGGCAGGGCTCTGGATGTGCAGCCCGCCATGCCTGAGCCTCCCACTCCCTCTTGGGCTCCTGTGTGGCCCCAGCCTCCTGAGGAGTGCCGCCCCCTGCTCCACAACACCCAGTCCCATCGACCACCCAAGGGCTAAGGAGTGCAGGCCCACCGCGTGGGACTGGCAGGCAGCTCCACCTGCAGCCCCGGTGTGGGATCCACTGGGTGAAGCCAGCTGGGCTCCTGAGTCTGGTGGAGACTTGGAGAACCTTTATGTCTAGCTCAGGGATTGTAAATACACCAATCAGCACCCTGTGTCTAGCTCAGGGTCTGTGAATGCACCAATCGACACTCTGTATCTAGCTACTCTGGTGGGGCCTTGGAGAACCTTTATGTCTAGCTCAGGGATTGTAAATACACCAATCGGCACTCTGTATCTAGCTCAAGGTTTGTAAACACACCAATCAGCACCCTGTGTCTAGCTCAGGGTTTGTGAATGCACCAATCGACACTCTGTATCTAGCTACTCTGGTGGGGCCTTGGAGAACCTTTGTGTCCACACTCTGTATCTAGTTAATCTAGTGGGGACGTGGAGAACCTTTGTGTCTAGCTCAGGGATTGTAAACGCACCAGTCAGCGCCCTGTCAAAACAGACCACTCGGCTCTACCAATCAGCAGGATGTGGGTGGGGCCAGATAAGAGAATAAAAGCAGGGTGCCGCAGCCAGCGGTGGCAACCCACTGGGGTCCCCTTCCACACTGTGGAATCTTTCTATTCAGGTATATTTAACATTCTGTACTATTTTATGTACTAGAACATAAACCATGAAATTAAATTGTAACTGCAATTTTACATGTTATCCATGTGATATCTAACTTACAAGACAGATAATTCACTTGTTTTAGGTATTAAGTGAGTTTGTCCCTACAGCCATCTTATATTTAATAGCATTTATTTTCTGTGATCATAAATGTAGTTAGATGTTAAATTCTTATATCATTTTCTATTCATGTATATTTAACATTCTGTACTATTTTATGTACTAGAACATAAACCACGAAATTAAATTGTAAGTGCAATTTTACATGTTATCCATGTGATATCTAACTTACAAGACAGATAATTCACTTGTTTTTAGGTATTAAGTGAGTTTGTCCCTACAGCCATCTTATATTTAATAGCATTTATTTTCTGTGATCATAAATGTAGTTAGATGTTAAATTCTTATATCATTTTCTATTCATGTATATTTAACATTCTGTACTATTTTATGTACTAGAACATAAACCACGAAATTAAATTGTAAGTGCAATTTTACATGTTATCCATGTGATATCTAACTTACAAGACAGATAATTCACTTGTTTTTAGGTATTAACTGAGTTTGTCACTACAGCCATCTTATATTTAATAGCATTTATTTTCTGTGATCATAAATGTAAGTTACTTTATATTATAGAAAACGTAAAAAAAACAGAACTATATAAAGAAGATAACAAATTACCAATAATTCTGATATCTGATTAACTTTCCTCTTTTTAGTTATAAAACAATATAAAATCTTATATATTTGCTACAAGTTATAAATTCAGGATCATTTTATAATAGTTTTAATGATAATTTTCCCCTTTTAACTGGGAATGCACTTTTAGGAATAGTAAATATTCTTGAAAAAATGATTCTTAATAACTGCATATTGTTCTAAATTATGGATACACCATAAAATATTTAACCTGTTAGTTTGTGCTTATAAATACCTCCGAACTCTCCTGTGTACGTGACCTATAGTTTTGTTAAGAGCCACGTATGATGGACATTGGCATCATCCTCTCTGATCCCGTTACTTTCTCCTTAACATTGCCAGTGATTTCCTTCACTCACTTCCTCTTTTGGCATTACAGGTTTCTTTCTAATCACTGGCACACATGCCCAAGCCCAGCTTCTCACCGGCTTAGCTGCCTTCCCATGGGGCAGGGCTCTGGATGTGCAGCCCGCCATGCCTGAGCCTCCCACTCCCTCTTGGGCTCCTGTGTGGCCCCAGCCTCCCTGAGGAGTGCCGCCCCCTGCTCCACGACACCCAGTCCCATCGACCACCCAAGGGCTAAGGAGTGCAGGCCCACCGCGTGGGACTGGCAGGCAGCTCCACCTGCAGCCCCGGTGTGGGATCCACTGGGTGAAGCCAGCTGGGCTCCTGAGTCTGGTGGGGCCTTGGAGAACCTTTATGTCTAGCTCAGGGATTGTAAATACACCAATCGGCACTCTGTATCTAGCTCAAGGTTGTAAAACACCAATCAGCACCCTGCATCTAGCTCAGGGTTTGTGAATGCACCAATCCACACTCTATATCTAGCTACTCTGGTGGGGCCTTGGAGAACCTTTGTGTCCACACTCTATATCTAGTTAATCTAGTGGGGACGTGGAGAACCTTTGTGTCTAGCTCAGGGATTGTAAACACACCAGTCAGTGCCCAGTCAAAACAGACCACTCGGCTCTACCAATCAACAGGATGTGGGTGGGGCCAGATAAGAGAATAAAGGCAGGCTGCCGCAGCCAGCGGTGGCAACCCACTGGGGTCCCCTTCCACACCGCGGAATCTTTCTTCTTTAGCTCTTTGCAATAAATCTTGCTACTGCTCACTCTGGGTCCACACTGCCTTTAAGAGCTGTAACACTCACTGCGAAGGTCTGCAGCTTCACTCCTGAGCCAGCGAGACCACAAACCCACCAGAAGGAAGAAACTGCGAACACGTCTGAACATCAGAAGGAACAAACTCTGGACACGCTGCCTTTAAGAACTGTAACACTCACCGCGAGGGTCCACGGCTTCATTCTTGAAGTCAGTGAGACCAAGAACCCACCAATTCGGACACACTACTTTCATAAATGTAGTTAGATGTTAAATTCTTATATCATTTTCTATTCATGTATATTTAACATTCTGTACTATTTTATGTACTAGAACATAAACCACGAAATTAAATTGTAAGTGCAATTTTACATGTTATCCATGTGATATCTAACTTACAAGACAGATAATTCACTTGTTTTTAGGTATTAATGAGTTTGTCCCTACAGCCATCTTATATTTAATAGCATTTATTTTCTGTGATCATAAATGTAAGTTACTTTATATTATAGAAAACGTAAAAAAAACAGAACTATATAAAGAAGATAACAAATTACCAATAATTCTGATATCTGATTAACTTTCCTCTTTTTAGTTATAAAACAATATAAAATCTTATATATTTGCTACAAGTTATAAATTCAGGATCATTTTATAATAGTTTTAATGATAATTTTCCCCTTTTAACTGGGAATGCACTTTTAGGAATAGTAAATATTCTTGAAAAAATGATTCTTAATAACTGCATATTGTTCTAAATTATGGATACACCATAAAATATTTAACCTGTTAGTTTGTGCTTATAAATACCTCCGAACGCTCCTGTTTACGTGACCTATAGTTTTGTTAAGAGCCACGTATGATGGACATTAGCATCATCCTCTCTGATCCCGTTACTTTCTCCTTAACATTGCCAGTGATTTCCTTCACTCACTTCCTCTTTTGGCATTACAGGTTTCTTTCTAATCACTGGCACACATGCCCAAGCCCAGCGCTCACTATTTGCTCAAACAAGGATCCACCTTTGATAGATTGAATAATCTCAATCTGATTTGGCAAAATAAAGAAACCTTACTGAGTCTATTGCAAGGACTGGCTAACAGCATCCCAATCCATCGTTAGAACTCAAACCATAATTACCAAATGTGTTAGGATGTTCTTGCATTGCTATAAAGAAATACCTGAGGCATGGTAACTTATGAAGAGAATGGTTTAATTGGCTTACATTTATACAGGCTGTACGAGTATAGCACCAACATCTGCTCTGCTTCCAGTGAGAGCCTCAGTAACCTTCCAATCACAGTGGAAGCTGAAGGGAGAGCAGGCATGTCACATGGCAGGAGAGGGAGCAAGAGAGAGAGGTGGGAGGTGCCACACACGTTTCAACAACCAGATGTCATGAAAACTGACTCGTCACAAAGGGCATGGTGCTAACGCATTCATGAGAAATATGCCCCCATGATCCAATCACCTCTTACTTGGCCCCACCTCCAACAGTGGGGATTACATTTCAACATGAGATTTGGTGGGGACACAGATCCAAACCATATCATCAAATATATTGATGGCTGAATGACAAGAGGCAGGTCGGAGAAGATAGAAAGCAGTGCATGTAGAGAGAGTGGAGAATTTGAGTAGCAGATTAGGAAGACAGAAGAAAAACAGGCGACATAAAAATACAAAGAATACCACAGGAATGGGCAGAGGAAACAGAAGTAGGGTGGAATACATGAGAACATGGTGGAGGATTTGGGTGTCAGAAAAGAAGCAGTGTGGAAATTAATTGATACTCTGCACTACAGCCACATTCTATGCCATGGGCAACACAGCAAAAGTATCATTAATAATTGGTACTCTCTGGCTTGTGTAACCACACACTGAGACAAAAGAGACTGCTTTCATATCAATTATTTTGCTTAGGGTACTGATATCATGATATACCTATTTATGTACATTTGATGCTTATGCACCTTTCAGATGTTGATAGATGTGTAGCATCTGGAATTGGAAGGTGATGGACATGCTCTGTGTGCCAATCAGAATCTCGTTGAGCACTGGATTCAGGTCTGAAGTCAGACTTTTTAAGAGGGAAGTAGACACTGGAGGAGATGTACCCTGGAGGATGGTCAGCACAGTGAAGGGACCTAAAATACAATCACCCACAGACAGGTAAAAAGAAAGCTTGGAGAGGGCATGATTCTACAGTTCCTAATAGGTGACTACTTTTGAAGGCATGCCAAGTAGAAGAGGAGCAGGCTGGCCCTGTTTGGCCTTAAGGAGAAGAGATGTGGAAACAATGCAGGCTTTTCAGGAAGACAGATTTTGTTTTGTTCAAGGAAAACCTCATAAGCAGTGGAAATGCTTGAATTTGTGATTGGTTCATCTTTCAGGAAGTGAGACCTTCCAAATCTGAGGTGTTTAAATACACCTTAGAGAACAATTGGTGGGGAATTTGTTGCAGAGAATCAAATACCTGCTATTCGGTGGAGATAGATTATCTTTAAGGTCTCTGCCAACTTTATGATACTGTAATTTTATGCAGATCTCTGTCTAGATGGAGCAGAGAAAGCAAATGCAAATTTGTATTGATGTGGCCAAAATTGCTTTAACAAAAGTTATATATTGAAACCATTTTAGTTTTAATACCATCAAAAATTTTACTTTGATCTTTCATAAGAAAACACCTGTAACAACTGTAATGTTTTTTTCAATGTCACTTATGTTTTTAGTCTGAATATAACGCATGGTTTTCTGAACAGACAAAAATCTCGCTTTCTTGTTTTTGTTTTGTTTTTTATTTTTTGAGACAAGGTCTGGCTCTGTCACCCTGGTTGGAGTGCAGTGATGCGATCTCAGCTCACTGCAACCTCCATCTCCCGGACTCAAGAGAGTCTTGTGTCTCAGCCTCCCGACTAGCTGAGATTACAGGCATGTGCCACCACACCTGGCTAATTTTTGTATTTTTAGTAGAGACAGGGTTTCACCATGTTGGTCAGGCTGGTCTTGAACACCTGGCCTCTTGTGATCTGCCCCGCTCGGGCTCCCAAAGTGCTGAAATTACAGGCATGAGCCACAGCACCCAGCCAGAAATCTTACTTTGTAAGTGCTAAGATACATGATTGAAAATATCCCTACCCTTGAGTCACTTATATACATAATGCATTTAAATCATGAAAAGGCCTGCAAAGACTGCTTTGGAAGCACAGAGAGTTAGAACTAATGGAGCCCAAAAGAGGAAGGGAGTTTATAGTGGACCTGTCCCACAGTTGGGTCTTAAAAGCATGAGTAAAAGCTTGGTTAGTGAAAAAAAGTGGAGGACTAAAGAAAGTTCCAGGAAGCAAGAAGAGTATGCAAAAGAGAAGCTGTAGAGAGTTTGCAAATCTCTACAAATAGGTTAGCAGAGCTGAAACTTACAATGGAGGTGTGGCAGAAGAGAGTGAGATATAGTCAGGTAGAGGAAGGCCTTTATGCTAGTCTAAGAAACTTGAATTTTATGCTTTATGTACCTGGAAGCCATTGACATGAATAAGGGAGATTTGACTTTAGCTCAAACACTGATATTTGATATATACATTTAAATGAACCAAGAATGTAGTCAAAGAAACCCAAATAGGAGGCTACTGCAATAGCTTCAAGAAAGATCTTAAAAGCCCAAGTTGGGCAGTGGTAATCTGTATGAAGAGAATGTGAAAGGATTAAATATGTTTAATATAAAATCTTGGTCACTAACGTTATTAAGCAGTGGAGAGATGTAGGAGTCAATGATGACTCCAGATTTCTTATTTGGGTGACCTTGTTAGATCCACCAATTGAGACGGGGAGCATAAGACTAAGAACACGTTTTGGGGAAGGAAATGGATTTATTCAATTTTGGACTTACTAACTTTAGAGTGCTTTGGAGCCCTTTAAGTAGTTATGTCAGGCAGGAAGCTGGATACGAAGATTTATATCTCAAGAGAATGATTCTGCTTGAAGGTATAAATCACGTTTTATCTACATATAAATAATAGCTAAAGCCATGAGTTTGTCCAGGGAGAAAAAAAAAGGAGAGAAAAAAATAAAGGAAAAAGAAGTGGGCTGAGGGAGAAATCAAAAGAAATCTCATGGTAAAAAATGGCCAAGAAGAAAAAACTCACAAAGGAATAAGAGAAAGAGTGGTGGAAGAAATTGAAGAATAAAAAAAAATCTGATATAGAATCAAGGGAATAGTTTCAAGGAGGGCTAATCTACAGTGGTAAGTGAAATTGACAGTCTAGCAAGTAAAGAGCTAAAAGTGCCATTGAATCTGAGAATTCAATGGTTGCCTTAAGGAGACTGGTTTGTATGGATTAGCAGCTAGAAGAAACATTGCTGTGTTGACTATCAGATGAGAAACAACAAATTAAAGCCCTTAGTTGTAGAATTCCTCCTCCTCTGTCCATGGTTGAGAGGTTTCTATGAGAAACAGAGCAGAGAAGGGGCACAGCTAGAAGGAAATCCAAGGTCAAAGGAACAGTGGTGTTTGTATTACTTTGCTTTCTGTTTTAGAATGGGGAGTATTTTAGCATGTCTCTGGATCCTAAAAAATAAGATCTAGCAGAGCAAGAAGGGTGAAATCAAGGAAAAGATGCATGACAACATATAGAAGATGGCATTGGCTTTGAAGAGCAGAAGGGAAACCACACTTTATCCAACTCCTGGGCTCTATGTTCTAATTCAGCTTACTCATTACAGGTAGATTTGCATATGTGTGTTGATGTGTGTGTTGATAAAGTACTTATTTTTTCCTTTGGCAATGATCTGGGACTGAATAAAAAGTTCAAGTTTATCACCTTCCAAAATTCTTACCTATAAATCTTCAGATTCAGGGATTTTTAAAAATCTCATTTTTTTTAAAGCAAGACATTAAAAACAACTCTAAAGATAAGTTCTATCTTTTCATCAGCATTAAATATTTTTTGTCAACTGCATAAAATCCCTGAGCCTTACTCCTTTTACTTCTAGAGCAGCGAAGCTGTAAAATCTTGCTTCCAAGATTAATTATACAACAAATGTGGGTTCACATACAATAAACATGTACAGTGGCATGAATAATAGCTAACCAGAAAAACTTTCTTGCAGTGAATGGACTCCTTCCATTGTTACTATAAACGTCTATACTGTAAGTACAGAATGCTAAGTTTATAATCACAAATTTGAGAACATTCTTTTTAAAAAGGATTGAAATACAAGTTTTATGAAAATTGAAAATAATGGCTCTATGTAGAAAACTGGATATGCGGAATAAAATGGAATCTGGACTTCTACAATAAGAACTTCTTTATTATGTCTTTTAAATGATGTTTTTAATTATGCAAGTAATATGTGAATTTATTTTTATAATAGCTTTCCGTTTACAAACAGCCCCCACCAATTCACGTGTATACTCAAACTCATTAAAAACCAATGACTTTCATTCCCTATTTCATTTTCACTGAGTCCTTTCTGGTTACACCATTAGGCTGATGTAATGATTTTATCTATAAAATGGTATAGTGGTCTATGACTTTCTATTACCATTTCTCCCTTCTTCATATTTCTATGTAACCCTTTTTTTCTTAAAGTCTTGGCTAGAGGAATCCACTGGTTTGGCAGAATTTCTTTTTAAACAGTTGCAAATACTTAAACTATTTGTAGAATTAGATACCCCTATACAGTGGTGTATACTTTTTATTTTCATGTACATGTGTGGAAGTCGGTTCACCTTAGAAGAAAATAGTGGGTACCTGTGAGGGACGTCCCAAGCCGCTATGAAATCAAGATACGCAGCTGCATCCTCACGTCTGAAGGTGCTCTGCTCCCTTCACAGCTTCTGTAAAGTGTTCGCCAGATCTCTTTCTTTAAACTGACTTTATTTTTATTTTCTTTGAGACAGAGTCTTGCTCTGTCACCCAGGCTGGAGTGCAGTGGTCCGATCTTGACTCACTGCAGCCTCTGCCTCCTGGGTTCATGCAATTCTCCTGCCTCAGCCTCCTGAGTAGCGGGTACTACAAATTGCACCACCATGCCAAACTAATTTTTGTTTTTAGTAGAGATGGGGTTTCGCCATGTTGGCCAGGCTGATCTAGAACTCCTGGCCTCATGTGATTTGCCCACCTCAGCCTCCCAAAGTGCTGGGATTATAGGTGTGAGCCACTGCACCCAGGTGCTTTAAACTGCCTTTACATGTTGATCCTATTTGTGAGAACAAAGACACTATCCTAGCCACAACTAAATACAACTAAATAAAGACATTTTGCAAATAATTTGATAAGGAAGAGGCTGTATAATTATTATGTAATAAAAACCGTTTTATTTTATATATTTATGTGATTGAGATAACCCTGCAATTTGGACAACTTTTTCCCTTTTAGTTTAATTATTTTCAAAATATCCTTTCAGTAAAGGATACAGTAAACACTACTAACTTTTTCTGACCAGCCACAGCAATTTGCCCATCTTTTTATTGTGGCGTTATCATATTATATAATAAATAATGTTTAAAAGTTTATCTTTTTGTCTGGACCATGAAATCCTCAGGAACAGGGGTTGTGTTTTACTCATATTTGTCTATTCATTGATTAACTAAATGGACCACATTTAACCACCCCCTCCCTGTCTCCTTCAGAGTCCAATTTAAGACTAGACAAGCTAGACAATGTAGAGCCGTGAGAGCTGAGAATAGATGAGGCTATGGAATGACCAGCAACAGCCAGAGAGAAACTGAGCCAGAGTGTAAGGGTCAACTATGTTCAAGCATATATGAGAGTTAAAGCTAGATGGAAACCATATCTATTTTTTAATTGCACTAAGTCTGGAGTCAATAACAGGAGCTGAAATAAGAGGACAAAAATCACCCTTAATCTGATGGGCACAACCTATTCAGCCCAGTGAATATAAAGCAGGCAGAAAAACGTGTAAAGGGGAAACAGGCCTAGCCTCGCTGCCTACATCTTGCCCTTGAACATTGGACTCCAAGTTCTTCAGTTTGGGGACTCAGACTGGCTCTCCTTGCTCCTCAGCTTGCAGACAGCCTATTGTTGGACCTTGTGACCATATAAGTTAATACTTTATTAAAGTCCTATATATATATATATATATACAAACATATATACACATATATACACATATGTGTGTGTATATATATGTGTGTGTGTGTGCATGTGTGTGTGTGTGTGTGTATACATATATCCTATTAGTTTTTTCCCTCTAAGAGAACCCTAATACAGATTTTGGTACCAGGAGTGGGGTCCAGAACAGTGGAAGGCTCTGGAAGGCTCTGCAATAGGTCCAGGCTGCTGTGTAAGCTGTTCTGCCACTTGGGCCATATGACCAAGCTGATTCAATGGTGCTTGAGGTGTCAGTGGCAGATAGGGATGCTGTTTGGAGCCTTTGGCAGGCTCCCATAGATGAATCAGAGCAGAGACCTCTAGGAGTTTGGAGGAAGGCCATATCATCTTCTGAAGATAACTACTCTCCTTTTGAGAGACAGCTCTTGGCCTGTTACTGGGCTTTGGTGGAAACTAAACATTTGACTACGGGTCATCAAGTCACCATGCAACCTGAACTGCCTATCATGAACTGGTTATACCATTAGGCTGATGTAATGATTTTCTCTATAAAATGGTGCTTCTATGGGTGCTTTCTGACCCATCAAGTCATCAAATGGGTAGTGCAGAGCAGCATTCCATCATCAAAAGGAAGTGGTATATATGTGATCAGTCTTGAGCAGGTCCTGAAGGCACAAGTAAGTTACATGGGGAAGTGGCTCAAATGCCCATGGTCTCCACTGCTGCCACCCTGCCTTCTCTCCCCAAGCCTGCACTGATGGCCTCATGGGGAGTTCCCTATGATCAGTTGACAAAGCAAGAGAAGACTAGGGCCTGGTTCACAGATGGTTCTGCATGATATGCAGGCACCACCCAAAAGTGGACAGCTGTAGCACTACAGCCCCTTTCTAGGACATCCCTAAAGGACAGCAGTGAAGGGAAATCTTCCCAGTGGGCAGAACTTCAAGCAGTGTACCTGGTTGTGCACTTTGCATGGAAGGAGAAATGGCCAGATGTAGTATTTTATACTGATTCATGAGCTGTAGCCAATGGTTTGGCTGGATGGTCAGGGACTTGGAAGAAACAGGATTGGAAAATTGGTGACAAAGAAATTTGGGGAAGAGGTATGTGGATGGACCTCTCTGACTTGTCAAAAACTGTGAAGATATTTGTATCTCATGTTAGTGCTCAGCAACAGGTGACCTCAGCAGAGGAGGAGTTTAATAATCAAGTCAATAGGGTGACCTGTTCTGTGGACACCACTCAGCCTCTTTCCCCAGCCACCTCTGTCATCACCCAATGGGTCCATGAACAAAGTGGCCATAGTGGCAGGGACAGAGGTTACTCATGGGCTCAGCAACATGGACTCCCACTCACCAAGGCTGACCTGGCTATGGCCACTGCTGAGTGCCCAATTTGCCAGCAGCAGAGACCAACAATGAGCCCTAGATATGGCATCATTCCTCGGGGTGATCAGCCAGCTACCTGGTGGCAGGTTGATTATATTTGACCTCTTAAATCATGGAAAGGGCAGAAGTTTGTCCTCACTGTAATAGACACTTACTCCAGATAGAGGTTTGCCTATCCTGCACAAAATGCTTCTGCCAAGACTACCATCCATGGACTCATAGAATGCCTTATCCATTGTTACGGTATTCCACACAGCATTGCTTCTGACCACAGCATTCACTTTAGGCTAAAGAAGTGCAGCAGTGGGCTCATTGTTTATGAAATTCACTGGTCTTACATGTTTCCCATCATCCTGAAGCAGCTGGATTGATAGAACAGTGGAATGGCCTTTTGAAGTCACAATTACAATGCCAACTAGGTAACAACACTTTGCAGGGCTGGTGCAAAGATGTCCAGAAGGCCATGTATTCTCTGAATCAGCATCCAATATATGGTACTGTTTCTCTCATAGCCAGGATTCACAGGTCCAGGAATCTAGGGGTGGAAGTGGAAGTTGCACCATTCACCATCACCCCTAGTGATCCACTAGCAAAATTTTTGCTACTTGTTCCTATGACATTACATTCTGCTAGCCTAGGGGTCTTAGTTCCAGACATAGGAATGCTGCCACCAGGAGACACAACAACGATTTCATTAAACTGGAAGTTAAGATTCCAACCTGGACAGTTTGGGCTCCTCTTACCTTTAAATCAACAGGCTAAGAAGGGAGTTACAATGTTGGCTGGGGTGATTGACATGGACTATCAAGATGAAATCAGTGTACTACTCCACAATGGAGGTAAGAAGAGTACAGGCCCTGTGGCTTTGCAAGGTACAGACTCCTCCCAACTGCTTTCACAGGCTAGCACTGAGCATCTGCAGCTATTCCAGGTGCATGGTGCAAGCTATCAGTGGATCTACCTCCACCACCTTCTGGAGGATGGTAGCCCCTCACTCACAAAGGCCCAGCACTAGGCAGTGCCCCAGTGAGGACTCTGTGTGGAGGCACTTGCAGTCCATTTTCCGCACTTTATCCTAGCAGGGTTGCTATAAGGGCTCTGCCCCTGCAGCAAACTTCTGTCTGGACATCCAGGCATTTACATACATCTTCTGAAATCTAGGTGGGGGTTCCCAAACCTCAATTCTTGTCTTCTGTGTACCTGCAGAACCAACACTATGTGGGAGCCACCAAGGCTTGGGGCTTGCATCCTCTGAAACAATGGCCTGAGATGTACCTTGGCGCCTTTTAGCCAAGGCTGCAGAGCCTGGGGCACAGGGCACCAAGTCCCATGGCTGCAAACAACAGGGGTGCCCTGGACCTGGCCCAGGAAATTATTTTTCCCTCATAGGCATCCTGGCCTGTGATGGGAGGGGCTGCCATGAAGGTCTCTGTTAATACCTGGAACATTTT
>JAKGGE010001500.1:17427500-17437500 GCA_023748175.1 Hoolock leuconedys | reverse complement strand
AAAGTTTCACAGATCTCTAGGGCAAGGGCAAAATGCCGCCAGTCTCTTGGCTAAAACATAGCAAGAGTGACCTTTAATCCAGTTCTCAACAAATTCCTCATCTCCATGTGAGACCACCTCAGCCTGGAGTGTATGGACAGCAAAGTCCAGGTGAATGGTCAAAGCCATTCACCAAGTCTTTAGGAAGTTCCAAGCTTTCCCACATCTTTCTGTCTTCTTCTGAACCCTCCAAATTCTTTCAACCTCTGCTGTTACCCAGTTCCAAAGTTGCTTCCAAATTTTTGGGTGTCTTTAGAACAGTGTCCCACTCTCTGTAGCACCAATTTACTGTATTAGCCAATTCTCATGCTGCTGACACATGATTTTTCTTGGCCATCTTGTCAACCAAGAATCTCCAGAGCCAGCAATGACCCACTGCTTCCTGGGACTCACTTTGCCCCAGGCCTGCTGCTGCAGGAGCCTCACCCACTCAGCTCAACTGTGTAATAACTTGTACCTGTGTTTGGCAGTTCCCAAGCCCTTGTCCCATGTCCAAGAAGAATGAGGATACACTGACAATTCAATGGGTGAGGATTGGTGGAGAAGAATTTTATTGAATGATGGAATAGCTCTCAGTGGAGAGAGGATGCAGAGGGTGGTTTATATCCCGGTGTGGCCATGTCCAGAGCTTTTTATGGGCTCAGAGTAGGGGAGTGTGTGCTGATTGGTTTGTGAATATGCAAAAAAGTTTAACGTGAAGATACCACTTAAAGGTGGACACGACAGTGTAGAAAACCAATTAGAAAAGGATAGGTATCTGCACAATAGGTGAAGGGTGGGGACCAATCAGAGGAAAGTACATGAAATGGGAAGACAGGTTCTCAATCTGGTCTATGGATCTACCAGGACTTGTAGCTAGGCTTTAAATTGTCTTAGGCTTGAAGGTGGGGTTTCACTGGGTACCCGCCCCTGTCTGCCTAGGCATTTGCCTACCTCCTGCTGCTATCACTGCTATGAATAACTACCCAAGACTGGATAATTTACAAAGGAAAGAGGTGTAATTGACTCACAGTTCTGCACAGCTGGGGAGACCTCAGGAAACTGACAATCATGGCAGAAAGGGAAGCAAACACATCCTTCTTCACATGGCAACAGTAGACAGTAGTTCTGAGCAAAGTGGGTAAAGCCCCTTATAAAACCACCAGATCTCATGAGAACTTACTATCAGGAGAAGAGCATGGGAGTAATCACCCTCATGATTCAATTACCTCTCACCTGGTCCCTACCATGACACATGGGGATTATGGGAACTACAGTTCAAGATGAGATTTGTGGGGGGGGGACAGAGTCAAACCATATCACACATGTATGTGCATGTGCCTGCACACACACACACACACACACACACACACAGAGGAAAATATTGACATGAAGGAAGCTATGATTCCCTGCTTATATTAATATACGTAAAACCCATTGGCACAATTTATGGGGCCTTCAATGCTATTCCTTGTCTGATCCAAGTCCAGGACACCTCTAGCTTTATTAATGATAATGATGATCATTATTTTCATTATCATTTTTGACTGATAATAGCAGTGACTAGAGATAAGCCTGTTTGCCCAAGAAGCCATGGAAAATTATGTATAAACCTAATAATATTCAACATTGACTTGGAAAGAAGTGCCTTACCGATAATAAGGGATGATATAGTTATGAATTTGACTTGAAAAGTCATTAACAAATATATACATTCTATGAGTAGACAAATATTCCCAAAGCATCATTCAGAGGCAGTGCAATTATTGTTCTGAGGCATGAGAAGGCAGCCAGAGAACTGATGTTATTCTCCCTGTCACTTTCTCAGGAAGGTTAAACAGCATTCTATGAGCTCTTCTCGGCTGATTTATTAAAGATTTTTGGAAAACGGTGGGAATTCAGGAACCACTGGAATAATGGGTGGAAGAATTTGCAGAATAAGATTGCATCCCACACACAGAGGCACAGAGAGCAGAGGTTAAGAATGAAAAGAACAGACAAAAGACCTCACCTGAAAGGAATGATGACAATGGGTAAGGAGTGGGCTATTTCATATAAAGTTAAAATGTCATGTTTTTATTATACCAAGGAAATAAACTATTACAGACAGCTGACTACAGATGTTTATAATTAGCACAGTACTTGGCTCTCATTTTCCTGGATTCTGCCCCATTCTAAATAAACCTGGATTGTTTTCATTCTCATTAGCATCATAGAACTCATTCATATTGAAGAGCCTATTAAGACACTCAGATACATGTTACTTCTAGATCTTATATCTTCTAAGCCATTTGCACAGAGTGAGGATTTGATGTTCCCTAACTAGGTAATAGGATTACTATATTTTGAAATGTTCCTTTTGGGACAATCCTTATGCAGTTTCCTGTTTCCTGTCAGTATGGTTTAACCTATACAGTGAAAAGAAGGGTTGCAGCAGGTTTAAATATTTAAAAGTAAAGCTTATTTGAGCTGCATAAAGTCATTGCTACGTGCAGCAGAGAAAGCATAAGTCATGCTCCATTTTTTACCTGAGAAACCTTGAAGAGCTGCTTTTGTCACTTGTTTGTATTATTTTTAAATGCCTTCCAAGTTTATAAAGTCTTGGAAAACATAACGTTTATGTATGGAGAGGACTCTGGCCAGGGCTTCTCATCCTCCTCTTGTTTGCTGGGCCTGGCTTTTCAGTCTTCTTGCAGGACTTTAATGAGCAGGAAATTATTCACAATTAATGACGGCCAATCACTACAGTGGGGAATATACACATAAAATGATGACAAATAGCCACACCATGTGATCAGAGTATACAAATTACACCATAAGCAGAAAGTAGTTATGGTTGATTGGAGCAATTAAATGTTTTCTTTTTTAAAAAACTCCAGTGAGAATATTTTAGAAAATGGCCTTTTTAATCATCTGTAGAACTGTTAAAATTATTGTCTCCTAATAGTTGTAAAGTACGCCATGTTTAGAATTAACTGTAATCCCTTTGCATAGCCATGGGATTCTTCCCCCAGAAACCTGTTTACTTGAAACTTATTTTTAATCACAGACTTAACATCAACTCATTCCCATTCTGAAGGAAATGTCAATAATTTTCTAAGATTAGAAAAGAAGACACTGGGTTTCCATGAATGAGTAACAACTACGCAGTCTGCGTAGCCAGGTTAGGGAAAACAAAATTCTAAACAAATATGCTTGTTATCTTGCAGTTGGACTCTCCCCACCAGATCAGAACTTGGTCAGGTGCTGGAAGGCATCCTAATGACCTCCTAAAAAGTAACTAGGTTACTCTCCAGGGCCACTATGGAATGGAAGCCAAGGAAGCCACCTGGTTTCACTGAGAATGGATTGTGGAACCTGGGAAACCTGTGAGAAAAGAAGGCTAATGAAGAGAAGATGTTCACATTGACTTCTGTTTTTTTTCTTTCTTTCTTTCTTTTGTTGGGGAGTGGGAAGAAGACAGGGCAGGAAGTGCTAAGGCCATTAACAGGTAGGGCCAAGGGGAAATCTGTTGTCTCACTAGGGCCCAGGGAAAATGTCTGACCTCTACAGAGATTGGGCCATTTCATCTTTTCTACTCAGCTTTGCGATTTGAGAAAGCTTAGGGAATGTGCCTGAATGGATCCCATAGCCTTGGAGGAATGTCAGGAGACACTGAGAAGGAGAACATAGCTAGGCAATAGGTACACATGCCCGGTAAGTACCTAGTAGGAGAGAGGGAAAGCACCCAGGGGGATGCAGATAGGATTCTGACCCTGGATGTGCCAGTCCCATGGACATTCAGACACAATGATCAGGGTTTTGTAAAAGTGCTGGGTATCTTCATTCACAAAGGCAGGCACACATACAGCAATATTTTTAGCTCAACCATGTCAGCAATATCTTTTTCATAGCAACGGGCTGATAAGCTTGGATACTATTTGCTTTTTGTTGGTTTTATAAGTTAAAATTTGAGAAACTTTTCATAACAATATGTATTTTTTCTTGTAGACCTTGGCAGTCTCCCTGAAAATGCTGAATGAAGAAATTTGACTTGTGAATACAAACATGTGCTACAGGATTGTATATTAGAATTTTGGCCAAAACAGACAATTGCCTTCTGAAGTACCCAGTTTAGTCAAGTATCTAATAAAAGCTTGATTTTTTTGAGGACATACTAAGTGATAGGCACAGTGTTTTACTTGTGCTAACACATTTAACCTCTGCAACAACTGTTTTCACAATAGCTTACAAAATAAGAAAACTAAGGCTCAGAGAGATAAAATGAGTTGGTTGTGATTAAAAAATCAAATATTAGATAGCACCTAGACAGAAACAAGTTCTATCTGATTATAATATCAAATTTGTAATAAGAAGATATTTCTTCTGGCTTGATATAATAATATCTTCTTTATTTAGGGGTAAAATATTACCACAGATGTAAAATATAAGGGTAAAAAGACACCTAACCTACTTTTACATTAACAGGCACTCAAAAAAATTTCATTGTCTTACCATTATAATAGTTTTTTTAAAAATTATACAATTGTTATTTAAACTAGGGTAATATGCTTTTCTAGATCTTTCATCTATATCAACCATGTTGATTCAACTTTACAGTCACTCTTTAATGTGAATTTTCATAATTTCATTTACCTCTCATGGCACCACTGTAGTGGTTGTCTTATTCATTTATTTAATTAGAGTGGTACTAACAGAAGATTCTCACTTCTGTTTAAAAACATGTCTCGGCCGGGCATGGTGGCTCACGCCTGTAATCCCAGCCCTGTGGGAGGCCAAGGCAGGTGGATCACCTGAGATCAGGGGTTCCAGACCAGCCTGGCCAACATGGTGAAACCTCGTCTGTACTGAAAATACAAAAGTTAACCAGGTGTGGTGGCAGGCGCCTGTAATCCCAGCTACTTGGAAGGCTGAGGCAGGAGAATCACTTGAACCCAGGAGGTGGAGGTTGCAGTGAGCCGAGAATCCTCCATTGCACTCTAGCTTGGGTGACAAAAGTGAAACTCTATCTCAAAAAAAAAAAACATGTCTCATCTTGATTATGTGGAAATGTACACGCTTTCCCCAGATTCCATTTCTTGAATGTTATCTATATGTTCACAAGAAGATAAAGCTTCTCAGATACCCTTGGACACACAGCCACTCCCTCCCCACCAACCCCTACCTGAAGTAACACAGCTTCTGGGGAAAATCTATAGTGGGGGTTCATCATGAATGATCCTTCTTCCTGGATTTTCAGGTACTGCTTTCCTTGTCTAGGCAATAGGGCTTGAAGAGATGTGTTTGTTGTAGAGTTAACAACCTTTTTCAGATGCATGAAAAGAAGCTGTTTATTTCACCCAAGATATGTCAGTATATAATCACCTTAGGAAAGCCAATTTACCTTATGGAATGAAAATCAAGTTTCATGGCTTAAAATTCACACGGTGCTGTCTGTAAAGACTAGGCAGTAAGGATTCTAGCCAACTGCTATAGATTACACAGACTTGTTCCTTATCCCTGTGATGGTTCCTTTACTTTTCAGCATCCTTATAGCCTGCAGGTTTCTAAATTGAGCCTGGGTCTTCATATTATATATAAATAGTAAGGCATCCATTTAGCCAGATTCAAGTGGTCTATGGCTTGAGGCAGAATGAGAAAAATTTCCAGAACAAATAACTTCTACCATACTGAATAAAGATACTTGATCAAATTAACTAAAGGTAATTCTGTTATCCGCTGAAAACCCGGGTATCTAAACCCGGGAGAGGTCCTGCTGCTAAGACGTCAAAACTTGAAATTTTTAAAACAGCAAATGACTACATATTCTGTAGATCCACAGCTCTATTTCCCAGTTCTCATTTACATATTTAATTGTTTCCAGTAAGACCTCTTTGCAGCAGAAATAGAAAGACAACGTGTGTGAGTGCACTGATGTGTGGCATCATCTGAAATCCACACAGGATCTTTGTTTACCTGCTGTGCTCAATTTCAGTATACATTTCTATGATTAATTTTGTTTTTCCTCAGTACATCAAACTGTTCTAAGTCATTTGTGTCTGGCATTTTATGCTGTAGATTAAAGTGGACTATTGATTCCTAAGAATCGAGCTGTCTTTGAATCTGAATTCTAGATGATCACAGAGGACCACAGACCTGTTGCTTCACCTGGGATTCACACTCACTTACACCCAAGCCCAGAATCCCTCAAGAGAATTCAGGGAATCTGTGAACCTGGATGGGAAAGATTACTTGCTTTTTTTCTAGTAACTAATATAAATTTTTAGCATTTCCTTTCATTCTTAATATGGCCAGAAAACATGGTAGTATAATCAGTACTCACAATTTTATCACCAGAAGAAATCGCAGGTGTCTGTCATATCGCATTATTGCACATATCCTCGAATATGACTTCTGCCCATCACTCATCACCCCTCTGTCATTGTGGTAGTTATTAGATCCACCGCATGATCTCATTAAGACAGTGTGTGCATTACTCTACAAATTCCTTTACATTTTGGTAACTTTAATACAATCAGTTTCCTTTGTACTCTTTTAAGTATTTTATTTTGTACATTTAAAAATATTATTCTGGCCAGGTGCGTTGACTCATGCCTGTAATCCCAGCACTTTGGTAGGCCAAGGTGGGCAGATCACCTGAGGCCAGGAGTTTGAGACCAGCCTGGCCAACATGGAAACCCTCCTCTACTAAAAATACAAAAAATTAACCAGGCTTAGTGGCAGGCACCTGTATTCCCAGCTACTTGGGAGGCTGAGGCGAGAGTATCGCTTGAACCTGGGAGGTGGAGGCTGCAGTGAGCCTAGATAGTGCCATTGTACTCCAGCCTGGACAACAAGAGTGAAACTCTGTCAAAAAAAAAAAAAAAATAACGTTCTGCAAGTAGATCTATAGACTTCAACAGATTGCCGAAGAAATCTGTGACTCAAGAGGAGTTAAAAACCTTTACTCCAGGTTACATAAAAAATTTACGTCACTATAAAGTTTTAGTATCAAAATGGAAAAAATATTTTCCCTTTCTATTCTGCATAGCTTTTAGCACATCAGGGCTTCATTAAAACTCATTACTAAACCTATATTTTTTCCATAGGATATCTTCATATTTCTATAAAATGTTTCTGTAAACATTTTATGAGAACTAGTTGAGCACCCAGTATGTGTTTGCTCTCAAGCAAAGGGCTGAGGAAAATGCAAAAGTAATGTAATTCATGGTCTCTGCTCTCAAAGACACTGCAATCAAGCTGAGTGGACCAGGCTATGACTGACAAAACAACTGGAGAAGAAGCATGTTCAAAATACTCAGGTGCTAACGATAAGTGCAAAGAAGAGTTCAGAAAAATTAAAAGACATGTGAACGGATGCTGGACGCTGCAAAACCTTGCATGGAGCACTGAGGCTTGTGCTGGGAACTAAGGAATGGATAGAATTCAGTAGCCAGAGGAGACAGAGCCCTCAGAGCAGGATAAAGACAACGGTCAGAGGTTGGATAGGAATAGTCATACTCTGTATCCTCATCCTGCTTTATTTTTCTTCATAGCTCTTAAAACAACCAGGTATACTTGTATCTAATCATAATACGTCTCCAGCTGAGATGTATGATCAGGAACTTTGTTTCCCTCACTGGCGTAGGCACAACACAAAGGAATAGTGCCGCCTGGGACATAGTAGATGCTTGATAAACATTTGTTGAAGGAAGAAATGAGCAAGAAAAAATGAGAGAAGAAGAGACAAAGAGAAAGAGGGAAGATATGACAAAGAGAGGGAGGCGGTGAATGTGTGGGCTGAGGAAACTGAAGAGAATAGTCTGAATAGAGCAAGGCATATGTGCTAGAGAAGGTGAAAACACATACGGAGTGGTTAATACTAACAACACTCATAAGAGAAGTAATCTTTACAACCAGTAACCAGGAGCTACTCTAAGTAAAGGAGCTATAAGGCATTCTATGTAATGAGCTCGTTTAGATCAAAGTACCTAATTTAGGCCTGAAAACATAGCAGGGACTCAAGAAATGTCAGCTATTCCTTCTTGCTATTTACATGTTTAAGTTTTAAAGCTAGATAGCTCAAGCCTCACTTTAATTGTAAAAATGTTTCATGACATTTGTTTATAAATTCTTTAAAAAATTGAGATAAAAGTCCTTTACTCTAGAAAATCTTTGCCATATAGAGTCTTCATATCTGGCTTATTCTGTTAGGTCGCACACTGGTTTATAGAGTTTCTTAGGTTCCTACAGTGGCTCGTGAGACACTTTATTGACCACTTACAAAGACATTAAGACCCAGGCATAATATTTAGGTCTTCTTAAGGTGAGAAATTCAATTTGATAAAATGTTGGAGTTGTAGAACTCTTGGATATTATCCAGTCCAATCCCTTAAATTAAAACAAACAAAAATTTAGAGAGACTACTGTTTATCTAACTAGAACGTAACTTCCCTGGTTCACAGAACTGCTTTTTCTGCCACATTCTCTGCCAGTAGTATCTTGAGTAAACTTTCACCAATGTTACCTCAAAGTGTCACTATTTTAGCTACTCATTTAAGTGCCTGGCACGTATACTGTAAATGTTCAATTAATATTTTTAAATGAAAGAAAGAAAGAAAGAAGGAGGAATAAATAAATGGATTATCTTTACCATTTTTTGGTGTAAGATCATCCATCAATTCTACTATAGAATTTGTCATCTCTCATGTAGGTGCTTGTAATCACAGGAGCTAGCAGTAACTTTTTCACACATTATAAGGAAGAGAATTTTATTATTTCATTTTTGAATTTAAAGAGCTTAAAAGTTAAACTTTATAAATATGTATCATTAAACCTCTCTTATAATTAAGAAATAGAAGGAATAGAGTGAAAATGAATAATGGTTTGGTATAAGAGAAAGGTCATATAATTTGAAATTTAAAAGATTTAAATGCATGTACTAGCTCCATTTATTTTACCCCATTCTCCCCAGTTCTGTTACCATAGAAAAGGCACAATGCTAATGTGTTCACTACCTGTGACATAGAGTTGTTTTGAGGCTCGAATGAGCTAATGTTTGGGGAAGTATTTAAAGCAGGGCATGCCACACATAGGAAGAGTAGTTGTTGTTGCTTCCCATAATTTCCTAAGGTACCAAATAATGACCCTGGGCTATGTATAAAGATTAACCTTGTATCTGGCAGAATTACATAAATAATTGTCATTCGCTAGACTCTGGGACACTGACCTAAATTTAATTATTTGTATTGTTCTCTAATAGGGACTTAACATCTCACCCAAGTCACCTTTCTGGTGGTCTCTTGATGAACTATATAAGGGAAATTATTAACGATGGCAAGAGAAAATAGTTTATAATTAATTCTAAAACTTGAAAACTTTGACCAAAAGCAAAATTCCAATATGTGAGTATAAGGAGTTGCAAACCTATGATATTCTTCAAGGAGAGCATGCGTTATGTTTTATCTGTTACTATTTCATCATCTCCAGTCCTTACAATGCAGGATTTGGGACTTGGAAAACCAACACAGGGCAAGATGTGTGGATAGGAATTGTCTGTAAATGCCAACATCAGTACTCTATCAGAAGAAGCCACAGCATCTCAGTCCAGCTTCTACCTTTCATCATGTCAACTCTTTACGCAAGTGCCTGGGCGCGCATGCGCATGTGTGGGAAAAGCTTTGGAAAAATTTACAACTGCCGGTCCTCTGATGAATGAAAGCATTAGAATAGCAGATGTAGAGCATGGAGTTAGAAAATGAAAAGCTAAGCAGTGCCTTGGAGCACCAGGAAATCGGACCAACATGGTGAAAGCCATCAAGGTGCCTGGGCTATGAATGTTTTAATGTGCAGTAAAGCACTTTGATAGCTGCCTTGAAAAAAAAAAAAAAAGGAAAGAAAGAAAGAAAAAAAAACTTGTAATGTTTGCGAGAGTTTCCCGAAATCCTCACTGAAATAACTCCAGCAGCTAACAAATGGGGAAAGGACCAGTCGCCATCACTGG